>VYZS01046394.1:53546-64245 GCA_013400695.1 Neodrepanis coruscans
GAAGGGAGGGCTGCGCCCGGGCGGCGGGGGCGGGCGGCGAAGTTTCTTGCCTTCCCTCTGGCTTCGGAGGTACCTGTTTGTATAATAATGGGTGGTAACGGTTTGGCCGGGGGCCCCCGCTCCGCTCCGCTCTCCGTGCGTGTGTGACCAGCTGCTGCAGTCTATATAAGGAATTACATTTACATTTCAGACTTAAGGGCTGCTGTGGGGTGGGGTGGTTTTTCCTTTCTCCCCCCTCCCGCGCTTTGGTACGTGTGTTACTTTAAGATGCATTGGGAAGGTACATGGCGGGGGGAATAAACACTCGTAACACCCGCTCTCTACTTATTTTCTGGAAAATGGAGAAGTAGTTTGGTCCTCGTAACGCGACTCTTCTCAATAGGATGTAAAGCGGGAGATTTTGTAACCCTCCCTGGCAATTTTAGGTTTCATGTGGCATTTCCTGTGTGGGGTCACAGATAGGAAGGCTTTGCCTGCGATCCGAGATGTTTTCGTACGCATTGAATGGTCTCCGAAATAGATCAGAGTCACGATCGGTGCTTCACCTCTCTGATCCTGACTGCTCGGGGCGTAACGTGGTGATAAATGACGGCCTTTCCAGGGGCTAACGGGTTGGTTTGATTGCGTTGAACTTAAGAGGGTTTTCTTATTTTTTTGCTCTGTGCGTTTCCTAGCAAGTATTTTTGTTTGCACGCTCGTGTTATTAATTCCTTGTCCTAGTGTAAATATTTATGTTTAGCTCATGATTTGGCCGTGCTAAAGGTAAGTTTGGAAAGTGCTTTTCTCTTTACCTTATTAAAAATGTGGATGATCAGAGAAAGGGGCTTTTCTTATTGCTGACGACATGTGTGTGACATGTGAGTCTGAACCACCCAGCGTCTGTGCAGGAGCTGTAAACATGTTTACCTGAACAGGAAAGAAAATGGATTTTTCTCTTAAAGATCCAGTGATATGAATATCATGCTCTTAGAGCATATCAACAGATGACTTGAGAGAGAAATTTTTTGAAAACTGAGCTTTTGAAATCAACGAGGAAAAGAGGTTCTTGATCGCTGCAGCAAATGGCAACTTGTGCAGGTAGAAAAAAAAGATGGTGTTTAGTTTTCTCCTGCATGCATGTCAGCCCCCTCCTGTCTGCTGCTTTCGTTCTCAAGGGAGGGATTTATTTACCACGCTTGCTGTCAGTGTTTTTCCTTTGTGCTTAATATTAGAAAACCAGATTTAAGACTGTTTGGTACAAAACGTTTTGTCTGCAGCATGTATCACTCACAGAAAACAAAAGGTGTATAAGATGTGGTATCTTTACAGGTACCTTTCATCTTCATCACTTTTGGACCTCGTTGCTGCACTTGCTTTATTATAAAAAGCCTCTCACTCTTTATCACCTAGTACTGCAATGTAGAATGTAGTGAGTCTTGGTTTGGGCTGGTTTTGGTTCCTTTTTTTGAGGAATTAAAACCAACTTAAGTCATTGTGCATTGAAGCATCAGGATTGGTTAGATAATAGCTTCTGGATAATAGAGATTTCTCAGCAGTGGGTTTATTTTTGACTTGCAAATATTTATTAAAGAAAATCGCTAGAAAAATGTTAACCCTTTAACCTTTAAAATAAACGAGGCTTTTTTTTCCCTAAGGCTCTAAATGCACTTGGCTGTTATAGGTGAGTATCTCCTGTTAATGAGAAATGAGCATAGCAGAGATGCATCAGCAACTGGCTTGTCTGTAGTATGAAAAATAAAAGCACTGAATTACGCTGTTCCCCTCCCCTTTCCCACAGAATATGAGATTATTAGAGAGAGATTGCACTTGACATCCAGTATGCCAGTTAATAATAATACGGGGCTATGGCATTACGTTATTATACTGTAAACTTTTCTTCTGTTTGTCCGGTGTTACAGCTATTCTTGTACTGTAAACTTTTGTGTTGTTTTGGTGTTTTTTTTCCTTTCCCTCCCCCGCCCCCTTACTTCTCTGTGTTTGTGAGCCATCCTGGTGCATTAACTCCAGCTGGAAAGGCAGTCTTATCTTCTTACCTCTAGAGCTGGTTTCTTGTCTACCTTGTTTATTGGTCCCTACAGGAGATCAGCAAAAGAGCCGACTGGCCCTGCCATTAAAGCCTCCACTTACCAGGAAATCTGGCATTTCCTACCTGAAGAAAACTACCCTGTGTCATTGTCCTTAATTCTGGCCAATACACAAAAACATCTGCTACAGCAGAGGAGTTAACAAAGGGTTCAAACCATATGATAAAGCAGAAACATAGCATTTATTGGGAGTCTCTTTTCCTATCTACTTCTTCCCCTTCTCCCCCTCTTTTGATAGAGAAATGAAAAGGAGAAAAGAGGGACATGTTTGGGTTTTTTTTTTTGCCAGTCATCTGCATAGCCGCACTATGTGACTCCTGTGTATGTTTCAAAGAGATTCACTAATCAGCAAAAGTTTTCTTACTCTGAGTACATTTGCAGGGTCAGGAATAATTGCTTAGCTTCTCTCATATATTATAGGATTGTCTTAGCTCTTATTAAACAGCAAAACTAAAAGTAACACATCTTGTTCTTCAGCAGTGCTGCAAGACAAGTAGAACAGGCAAAATATTTACAGCTTTCCTTATCTAGAGGGTTAAGAAGACACCAACCTTCTCTATAGATGTTCTGAAGATGATGTTAAATATGCCTTCAGGTTTCCAGATGCATATTTAATGGTAAATGGTAAAAAGAAGAATGTGTGATTCTGAGTACATTCTGCAGGCTCTCAGGTATAAGTGAGGAGAGGGTATAAGCCAGCCTCTTAATTTTATTTTTTTTTTTTTACCCCCTGGTAGCAGTGAGTTCATTATTAAAAGGTTATGTAGATTGACTTGTTAGAGTGCTAATTCATTTGCTTTACAGTTGGGTCTCCTCTTTTTGTTTCTGTTAGATAACACAGCTTTATATGAAATTGTTACAGAACTAAGGACTGTTAAGTGCCTTTGAACAAGGCAAAAGCACCGTGTATTTCTGTGAGCTCCAAGGTGTTAACTACTGACAGGATGTCAGGTGTTAGTGATGCTTGGGATACGACATTCCTCGTTGTGCCTGTCTTCTCTTGCCCCCTTGCCTTTCTTGTACACTAGGCATCACGTTTTAACTGTAGCATTAATTTATATTTGCATTTTGGGATTTGTGGAATGTAGCCCGAGTTAAAATTCCAGTCAGAGGGAACAGGTTTACGTGGGTAACTGAATTAACTGTTTGAGTCCAGGGAAATGTCACATATAAACAAGTAATACTTCTGTTTTAATCTTAACTACTGAAATATAATGGAAATACTCTTAAAAGGGTCATTATATCTTCATTTTTTTCTCAGTAATCTATTCTTGCTTATTTTAACCAGTTAGTTGTGAAGCAGTGTTTTAAATGAATTAACTACTTGAGGCAGGTATTTTTAAGGCAATTAGTTGCCTGAAACAGTTTTTCTTACTTGTAGGACTTTATAAATGTGCTGCTGAAAGAGTTGGTGGAAAGTAGCATAAAGATGAAACTTTCTTCCTTCCCTATCGTAGAAGTCATCCAATTTACATTTTTGAGTTAAAAGTCTGAGAATTTCGCTTCCTTGAATTCAGTCCAAATTTTCTGTTGACTGTTTTCTGTGACACTCTATATTACTACATGTTAGAAATAAAACCAGCTTCTGTGAAACTTGGAAGGTTTTTTGCTTGTTTGGGTTTTTAGTTTGATTTTTGAGCAACAGCTCTCTGTTGCAGAGAAACTGTTGGAACTACAGTATCTGGCCAAATGGCTCTCAAGAATCCCTACTTCTAAATTCCGTCATTATTATTTACCAGAAATATAACCTTGTTGCTTTCAGCTCATTAGCTTTTTGTAGCCATTTAAAAAAGTCTAACTAATTAATGCTGCAAATATGGTGTGCTGCTTTGACTGTAAACCCAATGTTTAACAGTACCTACTACATCTCTAGAGATCATGAAAATTCTACTTGCAATAGCTTTCACACAAACACACAAAACAAGAGGTTGAAAAATGAAAATAGCTCTGGTTCTATCTAGGCTTTCATACCATATTTCAAAGTACAGTTCCAGATGAACTTTCAGTTGCTGAATATCAATATTCCTGAAGTTTTGGTGGTTGTTACCTACATTTTTTGAAAAAAATCACACCAGGTAGGTTCTTCTTTGTTTTGGGCAAGCGAGCAGGACCCTGGCTTTCATCTGTGTTCTCAGAAACATTGGTGCTTCATTCTGGCAGCTGTAATAGGCCTGTTATTTTTGAGAACTAAATTCTCAAGTGACTTACCCAAGGTCACACAGGAAGTCCACAGCAAGACTGAGTCTCAGTCCATTTTTAATCCTCGGGGCTACCCTTGCAGTTGGCTTGATCTAGACCCTTAAAGGGAAAGAACCATTTTCTAATTTAGCAGTTACTATTCCTTTCAGTTTAAACGTTTAAGTTCTTTCATATTTATTTTATAGAAATATTGGTACTTTCAGCAAACAAGTGGTAAGATACAAAACTGAGTTTTGTCCTTAGTTATTTTTAGATGATATTAAGATAGTGTCTTCACTGGTGATGTTTCCTGTCTTCATAGTCCATGTTGATATAATTCTGTGCCAGAGAAGCAGAATTTTTGTCTTCTGGTGTCTTTCTATATTCCCAAACCTTACACTCATTGATGTGAGGGTAGACAAAAGTAAAGCACATGAGGAGGGAATTAGCTCAAGACCCACACTGTTAAAAACAACATCTCTACTGCAATGTGGGGGGTGTTAAGGGCACTGTTTTCTTGGAGTTTAACATCCGGGCAGAGATGATTTAATCAGATGTTGGTTTTGTTGTGACAGTAATGACTAAAGAAGAGCCTCAGCATGTGACTGGGTATTTCTAATATTTGAAAATGCTAGGTAAATAAAAAAAACACAAGTTCTCCTTAAAAAGAACAAAAAATTCCCAGAAACGTGTAAGTAAATGTCAGACCTGGTAAGTCTGCTTGCCTGGGACAAACATGCAAGTGTAGGTTTTACCACCACAGCTGCTGGTCACAGGTGGAGCCGTGTGGGAAGCGGCTGTGGGTGCAGGTGGGTGATGCTCCTGCCTGGGGGGCCTGGGCAGCAGGAGGCAAGGTGGGTGTGAAGAGTATTCTGGTATCTTCATTTAGTGAAGATGTGTGGTTAGATCCAGTCGTGAAGTGCTGCAATAGATCGGTTTTGATAGGGATTCTTTCTTGTTTAGGGAAATGCTGTTTTAAGTCTTAAGTAATTTAAAAAAAAAAATCCCCAAATCCCCAAGCACAGCACAGAGAGCAGAGGGCCGTATGTATGAGTGGTGCACGGGTGAGGCAGAGAGCATGTGTGGGGAAGGAGGGAGGATGGAATAGGGAAGGGAATGGTTTGCTTCTCACTGAAGATCTGATTTCTGATGCACCTTGGTGGCCTTCCAGGGAGTGATGCATTTGGTTGCTGTATGAGAAGATCACAGTGGTAAATAGCTTTGACCTCAGCTGGCTGGGTGATGCCTCAAAGTACCGGAGCTGTTACTGAATTATATAGGGAGTTTCATGTGTGTAGTCTTTTGTAATGTTTTCTGATTCCATGTTATGTTGGCAAGGTTTTTAAACCTCTTTTAAGCCACTGCCTCTAATATTCTGATTGAGTTGATTTCTTGCGTTAATTATCACATGCTTGTGTGTTTCTCAGTCTTGATATGCTTTTCTGGTTGTCCAAGTCCTGGTGTCTTATTTTTAAGTTGTTGGAGAATAACACAAGTTTGGTATTTTAAAAAACCGTTCATGGTTACGGCTTTTAAATCTTTGCGCGATCTCCTCCTGTAAATGACTAGAGTTATTTTCAGTTCTCCTATTGTATGGAGCCATGGTTTGTTTATTTAATAATCTATTTGTCCCTTTCTTCTATAGATAAGTAGTATTCCTGTGGGACAGTCGAGGAAAATGAAAAGCCCAGTCAAGAGGAGTGAGACTTGACGGATAAAATACTGACTACAGTTAAATGCAGCATAGCTTTATAAATCTATTTCAATACTCCTGAGAAAAATGCCACTCCCCCCACCACAGTATGTAAGCATCTTTGAGGCAGTAAAAATATGTGTACTGAATCTTCTCTTCCTATACATCTTCTTCCTCATGTGAGTACCTGACAGCTTACATATGCATGTTAGGAGGATAGGTGATGGTAGAGTGAAAAGGAGAAACTTGTTAAGTTTGTGTCTTTGTGTGGAACAGCCAGGCAGTGACTCAAATGTTTCAGTGGTTGGTGCTGAACGTATTAGCCAGGCTTCTTTAGACTTGTACATTTGTTCCCAGAAGGGATAAGAGGGGAAAAAAGGAGGCTTTTTTACTTTGCCTCACACTGTGATTGTCTCAGATGCCATTACTGTAACATAACTATATCTTTTATTTTAACATGCTTTTTCAGAGTGACAGAAGTTAACTAAAAATATGCTTTCTCATTTTTGAGAAGTCAGTAATGTTTGAAAGCAGCCTGTTTCAGTTCTCTCCTTTTCAGCTGTCATTCCCAGCTGTCACAATCTCCTTGATGTGAGGACTTTACCCCTGTTGTTTCAAAGCAGTTTGGTTAACAGCTGCTGTCACCCAAAGGTTAAAGCCCCCAAATGGGCATCCTTTATTGCTTCCCTTACATATGTTTGTTTTCTGTTTGGTAGCATCTTCCTTGTTGCTCTGTCTTCAGTGTGTTCTGTTGATCCTATTTTTGGGGAACTATGTAAAGTAGGTGAACATGTTAATGATGAATGTATTCTTCTGGATGTGTTAGGGTTCTCAATTATAGCTGAGAAGAGGGAGTAAAAAAAAGTAAATTCTATGCTGAAATTACATTCCATCCTGTTCAGTTAAGATCTCTAGCTGTCCTCCAGTGGAAGGACATGTAAAATTACTTCTTTAAATATCAAGAACCCTGTATGATATCGGAGTGTATCAGAAGGCAAAGAAACAACTGTTCCTTAACTGCGTAGTAATCTGTACTTCTTTTAAGTATGTTTGTTTTATTTGGTGTAGATATCCTCCTTCTTTCTGCAAGCTCCTTTGTTCTTTGGCTTCTCCCAGGTCAAGCATTAGATCAGGAACATTGGAGGAGCTGGCAAGAGCACTGGAGATAAATGGATTATAAACCTGGCCTTTCACCATGATCCTGAGAGTAACTTTCATGAACAACACTTGAAGTAAAGGGGTTAAGAGTCTGTGGTAGGGAGAGTATTTTTACCTATGAGCTGCTGTGCCTGTCCTGGTTTGGATCAAATGATAGTTGGGCCAGTGATGCTGGGAAATACCTTCAGTTATTGTGATAGGTAATGTTGTCATTACTTCAGCAAACATCCTTTTTCAAATTCTTTGATAGATGACTGACAGACACTGAGGGCAGCTTTCTGTTCCATTTTTTAGACATCTGTCCACAGTGTGTATATGGGAGAAAGCAAAATGAAATTGCAAAACATCACAAATGTGCCATGATTTAAAAAAGGCCTGGGAAATCTATTCCATCTGAAAAAAGGCAAACTAAAGAACAGAAAAATCAGACCTTAATTACAAGGATTATGTTGCTTTTTACTAAACTGTTAGATTTGACCCAAAGAAGCAAGGCTGAGTTTTTTGTTTTCCTAAAACCTTTTCCCTCCCTAATCTAACATAATTTTTCTTAATGCCTAAAAGCATAAGGGAAATGAGTTGTCCCTTTTTCTGAAATACACTTGTCTTTAAACAGTCTTTCTCAATGCCTTGAGGAATTTCTGCCTTGTGTGTTTTCAGGTATGTATCAGATTTTCCTCTTTCACATCTTCTAGTCTGTTTTATTTCTCTTAACTTTCTGTAAACTAGCTACTGTAAGTCATGTCAAGTCCTATACTAGAAAAGGTGGTACTATTCAAAACCTGTTACCTGTTTAGTCTTCCATCCTGTTGTTTTGTCTTTATATAGCCTTTTCTTTTTGTTCCTGATATTCCTGGTACAGCTATTTGGTAAAGTGAAGCAAAATAGAAGTAGTTAAATACTACTGGATTCATTCTTATGTTATTGTTCACAGGAAGGACCTAGGTACAGTTGGCCCTGCAAAGAGCATGAGGTGGTGAATAAGGGCTTTGAAGCAGGTTTGGAGCTGTAATGACTGGCTTCCTTCCCTGCTGCTGTCCCTTCCCCTTCCTTGCAAAGCATTTTCATTTGAAAAACTAAGGTGTGGTCATCGGGCATATCTGTTCTCAACTTCCAGTAATTTTTTGTTCACTGCTGAGCTACACCATAATTACATATGCAAATGTAGTTATTTTTTCCCCCTCTTACCTTGTAAATGTGGGAGAGGAAGATAAGGTTGCAGAGTACCGTAGATGGTGCTTTTGTTGGGGAGGTGCTGCAGACAGTTGCAGAAGGAGAAAGCTAGTACTCCTCCTGTAGGACAAGACTCAGTGGGGGATTTCAGAAGTTCGATGTCTCAAAGGCAACAAAAAAGCAATATTCTTGCCAACGTTAAACTTTAGATGGGAGCAGATTGTTGGGTGACTTGTTATAACAACCTACTTTGATACCTTCTAACTACTGAGAGTGAATCTGCTTTTGCAGTGGAGATTTGGTTTGTAGACATGTGTAGATGTAGTTATATCCAATAATTTAATCTATTAGTCTGGCTTGAGTGCTTCCTGTAGTAATACAGGGTAAACTCCTGTTCATAGCACTGTTGTAATGATACTAAAACCAGAGAGACTAATTCTGTGGAGCAGACTATTCTGACAGCTTCTGGCCTTCATGGTAAGGCTTACCTTGTACCTTTTCTAGATTTGAAATTGACAGACTGTATTCCTGGAACCCAAAATACAACTTAACCAAATAGTAGGTAGAATCAGTTCTGTATGGCAGTCAAAATGCTGGGACACTCTGGAGAGAAGTGGAATAATAATTTATAAGTGGGAAGCAAAATCGAATTAGTAGTTGTGGCATAGGAAAATGGAAGTAGTTCCAGTGACACATAACACAGTATAGCACAGCAGAGTTCTCTGTATTTCACCATGTGATTGATCACACTCTCAGGGATCAGCCTGCATAGTTGATGTGGTAGTTACACAGTGGAAGCAGACACCTTGAAAAGATGAGCCAGGTTTTCCCCTCAGCATGTGAGTGACTAAAACTAGTGGCAGGCTGTTTCTGTGAGCTAAGCCAGTTTGCACAAGGAGAATTTTGGCTTTCCAGTTCTTAAGGATACACACAGACTTTGTTGGGTGTCAAGATTTTTATTCAACTGAGGTTTATGATCCTGATAGAAAATTCTTAAAAGATATTTGATGAAAACTGTCTGATGCTTAAATATTTTTGCCAGTACCTGCTTCTGATAAAGATGCTTTCTTTCAGAAGAAAAGTAAGAAAGATCGTTAAGAGCTCCAGCAAATATGAGAGTTTTCTTTATTTTGATATGAATTTGCAAGTCTTCTCCATTTATTTATGTCTAGTGCTCTAGAGGAAAGTAATTAAAAAGCTACTTGTGCAATATGTTATGCAAATCATTTCACTGCATTTGCTTTTTGCATATGTATGTGTCACAATAGTGTGGCATATAGGAAATATACAACGTTTTAGGAAGTCTGAGTTCTTTTCTGAGCAGGTAAGGAAACAGAAGTGCTGAAATTGAAAACTTGCCAAATATCTTGTTCTATAATAGTTTAGAGTTGCCTATATTTAGCCCTTACTTCATCTTTCTAACTTTTGACGATATTTTTAAGCATTTTGAAGGTCTTATATAGCAAATTCTTGGAGCAAAAATGTTTGGCTTTTCAAGTTCCAAGGTGCTTGCTTACTGAGTAAAGCGTTCCAGGTTTTTGCCTTAGTGTTCCTTAATAGGCATCCTAATGAAACTTTTTTCCCTTTAAATATTTTGGTCTACCTTGTCTACCTTTAAAGAACTTGTGTGTCTTCCTTCAACCACAGAAGTATTAAGTAGGACTGTCACTCAAATGTGTGTCCTGTTAGTTGTTGGGTCTACTGTTGAAACACTTTGTAGCTGATGTGTGTGCGCATGTGCAACTCCATGTGCTGTTTTCCTGCCTTTTCCTTTTGTCTGTCAAGCTTCTGGCTGATAGCAGATTAGCCATCTGAATGTGGGCAGCAAAGAGTAATGGGCTGTACAAAATGCCTGGGGCTTCTTGCATGCAGTAAAATGATTCCATTATAAAGCAAAAAATGACAAGCCTGCCATGGAGGATATCTATATTGGGGAGATGGAGAAAGTAGCCTTTAGTTTATGATCATGTTAATGGATGTAGAATAAACTTAATTTTTTTTCAACTGTCAAAAGTATTCCTAGGTGCTATACAGAGTAGTGCTGAAGATTCTTCTAGCAGGAAAATACTGAGGAACTAAATGTGTGATGTACTGCTTGCTATTCCTGATTGTTGCATATGTGTAGGGAAGGAAGGGAGTAACAGCATGATAGCTCAGTTTCATTTTCATCATGCAGGTGTCTGTGTTTTTTTTTTCTTTTCAATTTTTTATTCTTAGTGTTTTGCTTAGGTACAGGATTGCATAATCTTTCCTGCAGAAATGTGAGGTTTATTAAGTTTTTCAGATGATGTGCTAATACAGATCTGAAGGAAATTGGGCCAGAAACGTGGCTGCCTGAAACAGAGGGAATCCAGTTGTTGTAGGAAGATATGAAATATAAAGCTGTAGTGTGTTGTATCAAACAGACACATGAGTT
>VYZS01046396.1:0-16518 GCA_013400695.1 Neodrepanis coruscans
AGCCTTTTGTGGTGCTATAGCAGCAGTAAATTTGTCCAATTGTCTTGTCTCTCAGTTTGCTGGTGTTACTAAATTTTCCTTTAAGGAGGTTTGCCCCATTTGTTGGAATTGAAAAAGCTGTTCTTACAGCTTAAAGCAGCGGAAAGAATCTGAATACATTGTATTGTAATCATTAAATACCAGTTTTCTACTGGATATAAGCAGAACACCTATTTTTAGTTAAAAAGCTGCTGTTAGGTTACACAATATCTTTTATGGTTGAAGTAATGCAGCAAGCTGGCACAAACCAAATGGTACTTGACTGTTTGCAAATTGAGCATCAACACGAACAGCAGGTGGTCACTCAGCTCTAGACGCTGATTGTTACAACAATAGCTGCAGTAATAATGCTAAATAAATATCATCCAGGAAATTATGTGCTTTATCATGGGGGTCTGAGTACCGAAAGTCCACTTTCATAATTCATGTTCAGACAATTATTACTACAGCTTTATTTTTATCATCACTTTCTTCGTTTTCCTGTTGTTGAAGTTAGGATTGGTATCCCTGTATCCCTGTAGTCAAGACCTTCGGATCAGATAGATACTTCCCTGGAGCTCCAGGGTGCCTTTTTATTGTACATGACTGCTGCACCTGGTTTTGTCTGGAGTATTGCAAACCCTACAAGTAGGAATACATGACCCATTTAAAAACATCTAGGAACTGTAACTAAAGGTTTCTAAAATAGGCATGTATGACAGCAGTATTCTTACTGCCTTTCTCCTAGCTTCACTAAACATTACCTCTATAGTTAGCTTCCCTATGTCCATCACTCTGGGCAGGGGAAGAAATGAATAGTCAGTCACTTTAGAGCATTTTTTGGCATAGTGTCTATGTAGGTGCATATAAAGAATTGTAGCAGTCACAAGTTTTAAACTGGAAAGCAGAAGTTGGGCTAAGAAAATACCTCAGTGTCCAGAAATGCTGAAAATTTGCAGATATTAATCACCATGGGCCTACCTTTTTCTTTTTATACTCCTTCTTGTCATCATCATCATTGTAATTATTATTATTACATATAGCCAAACTTCGATTTCCTTGTTCCCATTAGTGACCATGAGGACTTCTTGTGGAAGAAGATGCTCATTGATACAGAGATGGCCCAGCCTGAATGCAGTTTTTGTGTCTCCAACCGTTAGGCACTTAAAATGTCTGCTGCTATATTTACAGTGAGGAGAGTTTTCCTCTTCAGTCATTTGTTCAAATGGACACTGGGAACGTACCAGTTACAGACCAACAGCCAGTTGTCCCCATGTGACAGTTCCCATGTGCCTGCCAGACTCCCCCCCTGGCTGATGTTGATGTGCACTAGCACAGGCTGGTGCAGGAGGATCCAGCAATGTAACAGCATTAACTGCTTGGCTAAGTTCACCCATGTGGTGAGGAGAACAACGGTGCAGAATGAGAGGTCTGAGATAAACGGCAACTCAGATGCAGAATAAAAAAAAGCTGATGAAGGAAAATTCTAGAAGAGTCTCGTGGGTCTGGAAGAGGAAGGTGAAAGTGAACACTATAAAAATGAAACCAATAGAGGCTTTATCTCAACAAAATTTAGTTTCATGTGTACAGCGTTTAGTGTTTAGTATTTATCTTGTGCATAAAAGCCCTCCCAGGGGTGCTACAAGACATACCCAAGAGTAATGCAACACCTAATTATCACAATTAGAAAACAATGAAAGACAATGTTAATGCCAAACACATAAAGCAGATACAAAGTTTAATTTTTAACAATTTTCAGTGCATTCCCATGAAATTTCAGATCCCCAGAAACAAACAATGTACAAATGCAGCCTTACAAGTACAACACAGCAGTTCAGTTTTGCTAGAAACAGTCTAACCTTCATCCAAATGTTCTAGTTGCCCCAAATTCTAATTTGAGGAGACCTATGTCTATCTACAAATTCATGAGTAATTTTTTTGGCAGGACAAAAAAGAATATATTGAATTCCAATGTTGTTTGAACTGTTTGAAACTAGATCTCCCTGATCAACTGAAAATTGGAAGCAACACGAAACAGGTTAATAGATTTCTAGCTTGAGACCCTGAAGCATGAGCAATCTGAAACTAAACTCCAGAGATTGTCATCCTCGTGTAACACACCTGCTGCATTTACACACACCTGGTTGGTGTAATGAGCACTTGACATCAGTGAAAGCTGGCTGCTATAAAGCAGGGAAAGCATGAAAAAGATTTATCAGCCACTCCACGTAGACACCATGTGATTCCAGATTATCAGCAAGCCAGCCTGCAAAGGAAGCAGGCATTGTACTGTTACAGGTGTAACATACAGGGAGATTGCCACAACAGCTCTCAAAGGACTGCAATCCCCAGAACTGACAACCCCAAAGATCATACAAATACTTAAAATGAAGCATTAAACAGGGTCTTGTCGGCTGAGTGGCATGTCTGTTAAACCTTCTAAAGCAACACAATCAACTACTGTCAGAAAATTCAGATTCATATTTGTGTCAACATTTGTGCTCTCCAGTGTCAGCTGAGATATCCTCTTCTATGCTTGTCTCCTGAAATGATTAGCAGACCTTGGGAGAGTGAAAGCTTTTTTTGTGAGCAGCTGGTTCTGATGCTGTAAAATGAATCTACTCTGCATTCCTCTGAAATCTGGTGGCAGGTGGGAGTTTAATCACAAATGGCTGGCATTTCATGGAAAAGGGGAAAAAGTGGGGACTCTACACTGAAGGCTGTATTTTTCAGTGCTGGTTTGGGCTGGGGTAGCATCAGTTTTCTTCATAGTAGCTAGCGGAGAGCTATGCTTTGGATCTGCCCTGAAAGCAGGGTTGCTAATATAGAAATGTTTTTGTTATTGCTGAGCAGAGCTTACACAGCATCAAGGCCTTTTTTTGCTTCTCACACCTCCTCACCATTGAGGAGGCTGAGGGTGTGCAAGAAATTTTGAGGGGGAATTCAGCCAGAATGGCTGATCCCAACAGATCTGAGGGATAATTTCAGACTATATATGGCATCATGCTCCATGTATAAAGCTGCATAAGAAGGAGGAAGGGGGGACATTTCGAGTGACAGCATTTGTCTTCCCAAATTGGTGTACATGTGATGGACCCCTGCTTTCCTGGGATGGGTGAACACCTGCCTGCCCATGGGAAGTGGGCCTGCACACAATGCTTTTGATTTATCTCAACTCATGAGTTTTCCCCTTTGTTCTTCCAAGTCCCTGCCCAGTCCTGCTGTTGGGGGAGTGAGTGAGTGGCTGTGTGGTACTTTGCTGCTGGCTGGGGTGAAGTCATGACACAAAGGTGCCACAATCTCTGTGGTAGAGATGAATCTCCAATGCCCACATAAACCTCTTATTTATTCTAGTCCAGAGGTTGCTCCAGGAGGTGGGAGTTGTGTTGGTGTACATTGTTTGGTCCTTGCCCCTAGAAAAGGAGAACGTGAAGTGGAGTCAGAGGGGCTGGGGCCGTGGCAATGTCTGTGTGTGCAGAGCTATGGAAGCAGATCTGGTGAGGCTGACTGTGCAGAGCTTCCACTGCCTACACAGTGTGCTATTCACAGCACAATGCCACTTGGGGACACTGCCAGGCAGGCAGAGGGCTAGAAAGAGAGAGCTGGGCACAGGCAGGACCCAGCTCTGGAGCAGAGGCAGCTGCTACCCTTCTGGGAAGGTGTGTGGCCCTGTGAGTGCAGCACACGCCTGGGCTCCCCAGCTGCTGCTAGTGAGGGAATAGCTGTGCTCCCTGTGCTCCCCGTGCCTGCTTTACAGGCTGTGACAACACTGAAGCTCTTTAAGTGGAATTAAAAGCCCTTCCTGCCCTTAATATGCGTGAGAACAGAATGACTTTTTCGGCAAGATACTCTAATTTTGTGAAACTTCAAAGAAAGCTCGAACTCCCCGTTACTTCAAGAATAACCCAGTTTGAGCATTATAATATTAATAAATGCATTAGAACTATTTTTAAGTAAGCAAAGACTGGATGATAGTCATCCAAATTAATGAAGGGTATGAACTTAAAATTGATTATGTAAACTGCACTAAATCCCTTCGCAGATTTAATGATTTAAATTCAAATTTAATTTAGATGTAACTCAAACACTAACTTGAATTAAAGCCACTTTAATTCTGAATGAGAGTGCCCAGAATGGACTTTAGTATAGGTTAACAAATCTGCTCTGTGCAAAGATTTTCTTAAACTGAGTTATTTTTTCTTAATGCCATTAAGTCAGTAGTCAGTAGATTGAATACAGTGGGCTCTGAAAGAGAGTCTATGCTTGGAAGTAGAGCATGACTCACCAAAATGCATAAGCAGCCCCCAGCTATAAGTATAGAAGAAAATTCACATTTTTCAGGCTAATTAAATCCCTCAACAAGAGCTTGGTCTTGCACTTTTCAAAAGAAGAGGAATTCCTTTCTGTGGTGTGCAGGACAGCAGGCTTTGGCCTTGAATCTCCCTCTTTTACCAGTACCCTCTTCCCTAAGGGCAACCTGGAAAGGAAAGAAGGTTCCATGTTACTGTCTCCTGTTATTTGTGTTCATAAAAACCCAAAAAGCTGAAAGAAAACTTGATTGTAGAAAATGAGACAGAAGCTCCACACTTTATTCTGTTGTAAAATGTTTGTTTCTCATATTTAACTCTCTGCATGTCTCAGTCCCTGGCTGGGGAAGTTGCCAGGGTATTTTTGCCAAGCTCCTTGGTGGGTGTGCCCTGTAATGGGCACAGAAGGTGCAGCGTAGATGAGCACTTTGACTTCTCTGGAGCTTACCTGCTCCACTTCACTTCAGCTGCTCGTTATCCAGGAGGATATGTTTCCAGTGTATGTCACTTTGGACATGTAGCACTGTGTAGGGTGTCCATGATCATGCCCAGGCACTGCCAGTGGGACTGGGACCTCTGTGAGAGGAAGCCAGAACTGTTTGTACCAGGCATGGCTGGTTCCCTGAGAGCCTCACTGTGGGGCAGATTTGAGCTGAGATTTCAGAAAGGGCAAAATCATGCCTAGACAATGAGGAAAGCAGGATGAGGTGCTGGAGGAGGAGCTGTGGGATCAGGAATTCCATGATAGCTCATGGGGAGACCATGGTGGAGCAAAAGGACAATATGAGAGGAAGGATTGGCAGAGAGGAGCTGATATGGGCTGATCACAGCCCCACCATGCTCTGTGCCCCTGTGCTGCTTAGGGAAGGGGAAGAGGAGGTAGAGGAGTCCTGGATAAAGAAGTGAAGTTGAGCTCAGTAAGGAAGGGGTTCATGGAGGGGTGTGTGTGTATGTATTATTTTTTCTTGTTTTCTCACAGTCCTGCTGTATTTTTAATTGGCAATAAATTAGATTAATCTTCCCCAAGTGAAGGTTGTTTTGCCTGTGGTGATGGCAGATAAGGGATCTCCCTTCTTTCTCTTGAGCTGTGAGCTTTTCTATTCTGTCCCCCCAGCCTACTGAGAAGGAAAGGGTGAGAGTGGCTGGCTGGCTGGCTGGCCCAGGGCTCACCTTGATCACATCAGTGCGGGTTTGAAGAAAAGCTGTGGAAACTGGTGATGTTTAAACATAACCTCCTCTGTCTTGTAATAGACAAGACATCTGGACATCTAGAGCATGTTCCCGAGGCAGCAGGAGGGTGATTATCTATAGCTCTGTGCCCTGCTTTTCTGCCAGGCACTGCTTGGCCTGGTGGTGCCACTTGCCATTATTCCAGCACTTGTCCCCCTCAGCTGAGTATAATCAAAATGGCAATGGCAACTAGAGATGGAAATGATCCATCTAAGTTACACGTTGAGTCCTCTTAGGTGACTCAAGAGTTTCCTCTCTTCCCTGCAGAGGATTTTGCTTGAAATAGAGCTCAAATTTCTGGGGCCAGAGCACAGGCTGGCTCAAATGCCTTTGCAAGCTGCCTACTCTGAGCAGGCTGGGTTTCTCTTTAAGAAAGCACACAGTGTGCTCTAGCTTAATGGTACGTGTTAAGCAAGAACATCTGCTTATGAAGAGATAGATATGCTGAAACATTTACTGATGTTTTGCTTCCTCCCCTTGTGTCACCTGAAATCTATCATCTCACTATGGCATCCCTGCACAGTCCTGCTTGCAAATCCAGGGAAGCAGGGCAGTGGTGCACAGCTTTTAGAAAATGATTAGTGGTCTGTCAGGCTTACGTCTAAACATGGGCACTGACTCAGATGTGTTACCTATAAATCTGTTCATCAGCAGCTGAGGAACATATGTGCCTTCTCTTCCTTAAACATAAAAACATTAATTACATTATATTGTACCACAGTAATGGGCAACACAGTGACAGAAGCTTGCCAAAGCCTTAATTTTAATTGTAAATCTGGTGGGTCTGAAATGGCGATTCAAGCTGCTTTAAAAGATGAAGATAAAGCTGAAGTCAGGTGTGTAGGAGCAGGAGTTGGTGGGGGTGGGGAGGAAGGCATAGAAAATTAGCATAGACTGGCTGAAACACTTGAGAATAAAGTAGTAAAACTACAATTTTCCCTGGACAAGAGATGGGAGAGAATAAATTGCAATTCAGTAACAGATCCTCTTCTGACTTTCTGCAATAGTTGTGGGATAAAAAGGTTTCTTCTCTCCTACTGTTGGATCATGGCTTCCTACTGTTTAGTTTTGCTGTCCCTCTTTTTGTCTTCCCTGGTGTAATCATCTAAGCACAGAGGGAATACTGAACAAGCAGCCCCTGGTGTCCTTTCTCTGGCTGGATTTTCATTTTAAATAGAGCCGATCAGGAGAAAAGATGAGGCACAGCATGTAGCTTGCACTGTCCTTTGTATCTGGATAAAAGCAATGAGAAGGCGCATCGAGATTATTTATCAACAGAAGCAGGAGGAATATGGAAATCTGTGTGTACCATTGAACATGAAAGGCACCAGGAATAGGTTTTCCTGTTGCATTAGGTGCTGTACTGTTGCCTGCTCAAAGGGTTTATCAGATGAAAGAGTCCTGCTGATATGGACAAGACAGAAGCTATCAGTGCTCCATGCTCCATGCCACTGCCACACTGCCACATGTGCTCCTCCCAGACCTGACACAGTCCTGCCTGGCTGCTGCCCTGAAACAGCTGATATCCATGAAATCAGGGCAAAGATGAGCCCTTTGGCAGCCAGAGATCTCTGCTGCAATTGCCTCAGTCTGGCTCATTATGCCACAGCCAAAAGGGCAATAACTTCTCTTTCTGAAATTTATGTGGATTCCTTCTGAATTCCATGCCTTCATTTTAGGATTTGGCTGTAGAATTTCAGAGCCATCTGGATGTTTACAGGTTACAAATCTAAAATATTGCAGCAACCTGCACAAGATAGAGGGTTGATTCTGGTGCTAGGTATTGAGAAGGCTTGTCTTCCCTTATTGCTTGTGTCCACCCTTTAAAAGGGAGAAAATTACCCTGGAGATGGAACTCTGCTGAAGGGAAACATACACCTTTCTCTTCTTGTGTGTTTATTCTCTAATTCTTCTTTCTTTTACAATGATTCAATCTCCACAAATGTAGTAAGTACTAACTGAATCTTTAATATTCTGCTTTTCCCTTCTAATGTAAGAAAGATTTCCGAAATTCAGTATTTGAGCTACAGATGCATTTGCCCTGACTGAGCAGTGCTTTAATTCATCTAGGTCCAGCTTCAACTGGCTATGTTTTCAAAGGTATTAAAAGGGTAAAAAGTTGGACTACCATGTACAAATAATCAGGCTTGGACTTTGGAGGTCCCAGATAATAAGTGTTTTTATAGAAATTCTGTAAGGTCCACGGGTTTTTTGTTTCCCAAAGCAGGAACCATGACATGGAAAATGCTTTCATCTGCCCCTTAACTAAAGGAACTTAACTAGCTGCCAGATGTGTTAGCCTGGAGAAGAGTGTATAGCAGCAGAAGATGGCAACCCATTTGACACAAAGTTTGGGCAGGGGTGCAGGGCAGAGCTTGCAGCTGCTGTGTGGGGTGTTTCTGCCCTGTCATATCAGCACAGGATGTATCTATCATAGAGCAGAACACTGAATATTCACTGTGCACTGGACGGCAATATTTCATTTCGTGCATCATTAAGAATCTGCATTGATTCCAACTAGTCATATAACCTCGTTCTGCACTTGCTTTAAAGTAAAAACAGGGAAAAAGAAAGTCTCTCCTTCCCAAGTCACTAGATAACTTTAAAACTTGGATACTTGAAGAAATAATCTTTCTTAGTGTCATCTCTCTTGGGGACCAAGATGCCCAGTGCAGTAGCCCATTACTTGGAAAATAGTGAAGATTCCAATGAGGGTCTTGGTTTTAGTGTAACGTGTTTAGCACACACCCACTTTGTGGGGTCCTTATCTCAGTCAGTGTCGAGGCTGGTTTGATTTGGAGTTCTGCTCAGTTCAAATACAATAAAAAGAGAGGAAAAATAGCAGAAGAGAATAAATTGGCACAGAAGCTGGTGTTGGTCTGTGTAGCCAGCTGAGCTGACTGTGAAGAACATGTTCCTGGGCAGACTTTGGTGTTCTCTGGTGCGACCCTGGAACAGCACTGCAGACAGCAGTAGCAGAATGTCAGCTTATAAAAAGAACATCTTTGTACATGTTTCAATTTGAAGTTATTTGGTGGATTTTGCTCAATTTGTTGTTGGTGTCTACAGCTATATTTGAATTTGGGCCCGGATCTAGATAAAACAAATTCAGTGATATTAAGGCTGAGTTGTCCAGTGCTAATGTTTCCATCTTGGAGAAGGCAGAACTTTTTGCAAGAAATGTAGAAATATTGGAGAATGGTGCCTCTCTCTCCAGGCTGTAGCACATCACTTGGACTATGGCCTTCCCAAGGGTCTTGTCTGGACAGTAATGGGTTTGTTGGTCCTCTTGTAAACTCAGTTTAGGGTGAAAAGGTCCCAGGCAGAGTGATCTGGAAAGACTCAATCAGCTCTTACTGTATCTTTCCAATGTACATTGCTCATTTCTAACCATGGTCTTTGGCACGTTACTAATGTTTCTAACTGAGTTTTCCAAGAATCACACATGCCTGCCACTCCCAAAGGGAACCTGCCAGTGTTTATTGGTTAAAGGAAGGAGCCTTTAAGAGTGGGAGTTTGCTAAACTTACAGTATTTAAGAGGCATTTTGCTGCTTGTTCATAATAACAGTCCCTTCTCCTCAACCTGAAAGGAGTGAAAAAAATGAAAGTTTAATTAGCATCAGTACCAGCTGCTCTTATTGGCATCCAACTTCCCAGAAAGAAACACTCTTTAAAGGCTTATTGTCTGTCTTCAACAGGAAAAACTGCCACTTTGCCACTAGTTTCTACATCAACCTGTCCCAGCATGTGGGGCAATGCATTGCAAAATATAATATCATGTTAATACATTATTTATATTATCCTTCACAAGGTGTAAGACAAAGGATGCCAGGGGCTCTTACTCTCCATGAATAGGCAAAGTTTGTTGTGTGTGACGTAGTCCAGAGTAGAATGAGCTTTGCATTCACTTCTGACTATAATTTAACAAAAAAACTTGTTTTTTTTCTTGTATTTTAGTCTGTCATTGCATTGTTTGACTTTTTTTTTTTATTCTGCCTGTATCTTCAGATCCCACAGCATCTGCTGGCAAACCAAACAAGGTAAAATGTTGGTTATGAACTTAATAATATTTTCCAAGTCATTTGTTTACCAAATGCTCTTGGTGGAAGCGTTTTGTTCTGTATATTAACAGGTGGTACATACTCAATCTGAATATATGGGTAATCAAATCATAGCAAGTCTCTTAGGGTGCCGTGTTGAAGTTGGACAAGTTCTCAACAATTCAGAGCCTGCATGTTCTGATTGTTTGAGTTTTCTGGCCACTCCTCCCAAACCTGGATATGGGTTATTTTATCTTTAATTCTTATGGTCTGTTTTTATGTACCAGTTCTGTATTGCAGGACAGTGATGGTCCCTATCAGGGAGAATAGTAAATGGGCTTATCTAGTACAAAACTTTTGCTAGAAGTTCAGCTGGAAATTTATCTCATTATCTTTAGACCTGAGCCAGACCTCCATACTGTGTGCTCTCTTCTTGGTAGGCTGAGCTTGTCTTTAGAGCTTGCCGGATGCGTCTTGTTCTTCTGGGTGTTTACTCATATTCCCCCCCAAATGGAACATAAGTAGCAGTAAAAATGTATAATTGCTGTTCTATACCTTGCCTTCTTTTTTTTTTCCCCTTTGAAAAACTACATCTTTCTTTCAAAGAATAACAATTTTCATCAGATTTCCTTTTCTTAGAGTATATGGAGAAATGCGTCACCTCTATGACACCAAAACATAAGGAGCCTTTGCAATATGACATCAGTTATTAAAAAAACCCAATAAATCAGTTATAAAAAAACCCCAAACCACTAGAAAAGTTTTATGACTGTTATTCAACAAAAGAGAAATTCATTATAATGGTATCAGACTGTGTAAGATAATGACACTTCCATCTTAAGAGCATTGGATAAATTCAAACTGTAAACTTAGACATGCAAGTTGTTTGGTTTATTTATTTTTTTTTCAATCCACCAAACAACAGGAGCAGATGTAGATTATTTTTTGGATAAGACATCCCTCTTTTGGAATGATTTCACATGCTAACTTTGCTTGGGAACTGCTCCTGTTGGTGACCATGTGTTCAGCACATCTGCTTTGGCTTGTTGTTTTCTCAGAGACTGACAATATTGTGGCAAGGCGTCAGAGTGAATTGAGGTGAAGAAAACGGAAAAGGAAAATTAACATGAAAGAGCTGCATTGCAAGTCCAAATGAACCCTGAGAGACTTTGCATCCCTTGATCTTCCATGTGTATATTAGGATGTGTGTCGAGGGATTTGAAGAGGTGGGAGGAACTGACAGGCTTGAAGTAATACCTAGGCTTGTCCTGTCACAGTCTAAAACTGAGCTCAAGCAGACATGCTGGAAGGACGTTTCTGACTTTTAGCCCACGGGAGAGGATGCCTTAAAAAAGTTGGGAAAATCCTGCCAATGACTCATCAAGGCTAATTTCACTGTTCACTGCATAGTGCACTCATTCATCAAACCGAAAAGATTTCAATCAATATTGTCAAACTAAAAAGTTATGTATTACATACACATGCACACACAAGTGCACTCAGTTATGCGAAATGTATGTGATGTCCATCATCAAACAGATCACATAACTGCGTTCCAAACAGAATTTACTAAATATCCTTATCTCTACCTGTCTCTTGTTTTTGCTGAGGTTCCCACATAAAGTTCAGTGTTTTTCACCTGCTTCAAGCAATCATCAATTAATGAAAACAGGTGAAAAATAAAACAAAAGATTGAGAACTTTTTCTTTTTTTCTTTCTTTTTTTCTTTTTTTTTCTAGCCTGTGTCTCCTTCATCAGAATCACACTTCTGAAGTTGTTGAAGAGGCAGCATTCAAGCCAGCAGAAGCTCAGTTCAGGTAACACAGTGGTGCTTTGAATAAGAGAGAGACATTTGCACAAGATCCAAGGATAACTCTAACCAAGAAATTACTTCACTGGGCAACAAATAGTAGATAAGTCCTTATCTATGGAAATGTGGCTGGGGTTCTCTGTGTTCTGATGCTCATTGGTTCTGTAACTTAATGTCTGCAAAGAGAAAATTGATGACAGTAAGTATTAATTCACTTAATGTTCCCCTCCTTTGGACTATAGATAAAGCTCGTTGGAGAGAGAAAGGGTAAAATAAAGGTTTTCTGTGGCCATTAGCCTATTTAATAAAATTTAAGCACTGCACAAAAGTAATACGATTTTCTAAATAGAGGCCAGAGTTATAGATCTCTGCTGTTANAACGGAAAAGGAAAATTAACATGAAAGAGCTGCATTGCAAGTCCAAATGAACCCTGAGAGACTTTGCATCCCTTGATCTTCCATGTGTATATTAGGATGTGTGTCGAGGGATTTGAAGAGGTGGGAGGAACTGACAGGCTTGAAGTAATACCTAGGCTTGTCCTGTCACAGTCTAAAACTGAGCTCAAGCAGACATGCTGGGAGGACGTTTCTGACTTTTAGCCCACGGGAGAGGATGCCTTAAAAAAGTTGGGAAAATCCTGCCAATGACTCATCAAGGCTAATTTCACTGTTCACTGCATAGTGCACTCATTCATCAAACCGAAAAGATTTCAATCAATATTGTCAAACTAAAAAGTTATGTATTACATACACATGCACACACAAGTGCACTCAGTTATGCGAAATGTATGTGATGTCCATCATCAAACAGATCACATAACTGCGTTCCAAACAGAATTTACTAAATATCCTTATCTCTACCTGTCTCTTGTTTTTGCTGAGGTTCCCACATAAAGTTCAGTGTTTTTCACCTGCTTCAAGCAATCATCAATTAATGAAAACAGGTGAAAAATAAAACAAAAGATTGAGAACTTTTTCTTTTTTTCTTTCTTTTTTTCTTTTTTTTTCTAGCCTGTGTCTCCTTCATCAGAATCACACTTCTGAAGTTGTTGAAGAGGCAGCATTCAAGCCAGCAGAAGCTCAGTTCAGGTAACACAGTGGTGCTTTGAATAAGAGAGAGACATTTGCACAAGATCCAAGGATAACTCTAACCAAGAAATTACTTCACTGGGCAACAAATAGTAGATAAGTCCTTATCTATGGAAATGTGGCTGGGGTTCTCTGTGTTCTGATGCTCATTGGTTCTGTAACTTAATGTCTGCAAAGAGAAAATTGATGACAGTAAGTATTAATTCACTTAATGTTCCCCTCCTTTGGACTATAGATAAAGCTCGTTGGAGAGAGAAAGGGTAAAATAAAGGTTTTCTGTGGCCATTAGCCTATTTAATAAAATTTAAGCACTGCACAAAAGTAATACGATTTTCTAAATAGAGGCCAGAGTTATAGATCTCTGCTGTTATTCCTGACATCTCAGCAACTCTGCTTCATGGCAACCTGCCTGGAAAGTGAGAACCTGGAGACCTTGTTTTTGCTATCTATGGTTCCTCAGCCACCGTGATGTGTCAGCCCTGGGGGAGGAAATGGTCTTTAATGTCTCTGAACATCCTCAGCCATAGCCTCCCCCCTGCCCATGGCTCATCCCTGCCCCTAGTCCAGGATTTGGTGGACCCTGTTGTCAGCCCTCAGCTCTGCCTGCTGTGTGCAGGCACTGTGGGTCTGTGCCTGTTGCTGTAGGTACAGCCTTACTGTGCTGCCTTGCTTTCTGGATCTTCTTCCCACATGAAGCAGTCCTGCTCTTCCTGGTTCCTGACACTACAGTCTATGGTCTGTTAGCCTTTCATTCAGGATTTCATGCAAGTTAGAAACTTGGAGTGTTAATTGTGGATTGAATGAGATTGTGGTGNTGTCTCTTGTTTTTGCTGAGGTTCCCACATAAAGTTCAGTGTTTTTCACCTGCTTCAAGCAATCATCAATTAATGAAAACAGGTGAAAAATAAAACAAAAGATTGAGAACTTTTTCTTTTTTTCTTTCTTTTTTTCTTTTTTTTTCTAGCCTGTGTCTCCTTCATCAGAATCACACTTCTGAAGTTGTTGAAGAGGCAGCATTCAAGCCAGCAGAAGCTCAGTTCAGGTAACACAGTGGTGCTTTGAATAAGAGAGAGACATTTGCACAAGATCCAAGGATAACTCTAACCAAGAAATTACTTCACTGGGCAACAAATAGTAGATAAGTCCTTATCTATGGAAATGTGGCTGGGGTTCTCTGTGTTCTGATGCTCATTGGTTCTGTAACTTAATGTCTGCAAAGAGAAAATTGATGACAGTAAGTATTAATTCACTTAATGTTCCCCTCCTTTGGACTATAGATAAAGCTGGTTGGAGAGAGAAAGGGTAAAATAAAGGTTTTCTGTGGCCATTAGCCTATTTAATAAAATTTAAGCACTGCACAAAAGTAATACGATTTTCTAAATAGAGGCCAGAGTTATAGATCTCTGCTGTTATTCCTGACATCTCAGCAACTCTGCTTCATGGCAACCTGCCTGGAAAGTGAGAACCTGGAGACCTTGTTTTTGCTATCTATGGTTCCTCAGCCACCGTGATGTGTCAGCCCTGGGGGAGGAAATGGTCTTTAATGTCTCTGAACATCCTCAGCCATAGCCTCCCCCCTGCCCATGGCTCATCCCTGCCCCTAGTCCAGGATTTGGTGGACCCTGTTGTCAGCCCTCAGCTCTGCCTGCTGTGTGCAGGCACTGTGGGTCTGTGCCTGTTGCTGTAGGTACAGCCTTACTGTGCTGCCTTGCTTTCTGGATCTTCTTCCCACATGAAGCAGTCCTGCTCTTCCTGGTTCCTGACACTACAGTCTATGGTCTGTTAGCCTTTCATTCAGGATTTCATGCAAGTTAGAAACTTGGAGTGTTAATTGTGGATTGAATGAGATTGTGGTGCATTGTTGCTACTCATGAACTGGGATTGCTGCCCTTCTGTGAACTAACCAAATGTCAGTCTAGATAACAATGTGTCTTTCCTTGTAATTGTCCAATATCTGTGAAAAATTGTAAGATTGGGTTGATTTAACAGTAGTTCTGCTGAATTTTGCCTGCATACCAACTCCCAGAGCGTAAAATGGCAGGGAGCTCCTTGCTGACTTCCCACAGTGTCATTTGGTAACTCCTGCCACATGGGCTGTACAGTCATGTCCATGTGTCATCACTCTCTAGAGGTACATAACAGAAGAGGAGGGTAATGCCTGACTTTTAAGGCAGATCACTGATGCAGATGAGGATTGAGTAAAGAATTTGCCTGTCAGATTGAAATCTCACTCGTATGAAGCATTTTATATGGGGATCTCGAAGAGTCTTGTAAGATAACTATATAAAAACATAAAAAGACATGAGAGTTGAAGGAATTTTTTTTTAATATGCACAAGATGGAGCAGTAAATCATGTAGTAAAGATTTAATTTGACATGGGATGTGCACTCTAGTGCTCAGTCTAGAAAAGTACTTATATATAGATTTTAAATATGAGCATGTGAATAGGCTCACTGGAGTTAATATTAAGTAAGTAAGAATTGTATTGGTTTGGGGATGGATGCATTGAGCATCCTTCAGGAAAAATACCTTCCATTTCCTTAAGGGCTTGGATTGCATGAGGGAGGCTAAACTCAGCTGCCTTTTGCTTTCTGCAGAGACTACTCTGATGTCAATGTCTCAGTTTTCTGAATTGCAAATCCAGGCATCTCAATCAGTAACAATTCCTTGTTATTGTTATTCCTTGGCATTGTCAAACCAGTGGCAGACTATTATAAACCATATGAAATTAGAATTGAGCAGAATTACCAGTCTACTCTGTTGCGGTCACCACAGAATGAGAAGTGTTTTAACTGGGTAATTATTTTAATTGTTCTTACTAAATACAAGGAAAAAGACTTCCTCTTTCCTCCAGCTCTGGCCTAACTCTCCTTTTTATTAGTTTAGGTGTCTCTGTAGGGAGAGTTTCTCTCACATTTCTGCAAAACCTTGTCTTCCTTGTCAGAGCTTGTTCCCCATCTCCATCCAGTAATTAAATACCAAATACTGATACAGCATTTCCTAAGCATTTTTACAGCCTAGGCACTTTGGTAGTCTTTTAGCCAAACCAAAGTGCATTAATAACAACAGGCTTTGGAGGGGAGTATTAGGTTATTAAAACTCCTAATCCTTGCTACTCATTCTGCTTTTGGGAGAGAGATTCAACATTTTTCTGCTAAATGATTTGAGTACCGGATAATATCAAAGAGTCTGTGCTAGAGTTGACCTTTGTGTGACTGGAGTTCCCTCACTGACGAAGGTTGAAAACTGTATGGGCAGGCACAGATGGGAGAGGTTTATTGCAGAAGTGGGAACCCATCTGATGAACCGCAGTGCTAGGTGAGGTATTTTATTTAGCATTTAGCTTTGCCTCTCATGTCTGCAGCCTATTAATTCATTCCCAGGAGACCTATTGTAATTTTCCAGACACTTGAAAATTTTCAAGCAGATGTCACTTTAAACAAAACCTGAAAACTTGGAGACATATCTGCTGATTCTTACTGGTGTCTGCAAGCAGTAATTTCTACACTAAAGTTGTACATTCTTAAGAGAGGGACAGGCTGCAGTATCTGACATGTAGCAGTATTTTTTACATTAAAAATGGAAGTGTGGAAAAGGGATGTCCTTTGTTTGAGAAGGAAAAGTTGTGAGTGAGCACTTGGTTTTTATCCTGAAAAGGACTGGAATACTTGGCTTCAAACTGGGATGAATCTAGATAGGAGAAAACTTTACATAACCCTTTCTTTGAGCCTCAGTCATGCAGATAATGAAATTATCTGGAAGACAAACAGGGAATTACACTTAGGAAAATGCCAATGCCAAAAGTATTGCTAAATGTCGTTAAAGTAGGGAGCTTGTCAGCAGGTGACTAACACCTGAAAAATTTGAAAGCTTTGCTGTCTTAGTATGGTTATGACATCCCCCTTGCCCAACTCTATGCAATGAATTTTGAAACTGGGTAATCAATGTATCCTTTGCAATCTAATACATATCCACCACACCCCCAGTTTCTACACCAGTTAAGGACAACTACAGAGGAAATA
>VYZS01046396.1:34366-59965 GCA_013400695.1 Neodrepanis coruscans
TTAATTTTTTTGGCATTTTTTGATGATTCTGAGACTATTAGTTCTTTGTCCTATTATACTTACCATCCAATCCTGCACATATGCAATAAATGTGCAAGAGGTTAGACTGGGAGTGAAGGACATAGCTGAAAACACTTTTGGCCTTGTTTGACTGTGAAAGGCTTTTCAGGTGCAGATTTATTTGAGAAAGGGACTAATATGAGAAGCATGTCTTCGTATTTGATGGCTCTGAACCTACCCCCTCTCCTCACCTTTCTGCCAGAGGCACAGTGGATATGCTGGGAGAAGTCTCATGCCATACTTTTTCTCTAAGCCTCCACTGCTGGAAACAGGATATTAAATGCTTGGCAATAAAGCAGGTTCTGCTTGTTGTTCAGTAACCTTGTAGCCTTCAGCTCTGCTCTAAAATCTTACAGCAGCTGAGTATCCAAGAAGGAGTCAATGATTTGTATCAGGGAGGAAGGAGGATAATAAAGATTCACCAGAGGAAACAAAAAAAGAGGCCAACCTTGGAGCAGCCAAATGGGTAGAGACCCATCGGTTCAACTCCTAACCCTCATTACTCGTCCCTTCCCGTTGCTGAATTTAATCTTACATGATTCTTGCCAGCCCCTCCTCTGGCACTGCAGGCTGGCTTTTAACTTGATGAGTGGCTTTTGTGCTCAGCCTCTGCTGGGCGGGGAGTTGCGGCTGGGGAGGGATATGAGGCAGCCGGGGAAATAGCGCTGCTTCTCCATCTGGGCTCTGCCAGGTCCTTGTGCATGAAACCTATCAATCATGGGAAAAGGCTTTCTCAGCACTGCTAGAGCTGAGGAAAGCATATGTTCTTCCTACTTTTGTTATTAGTCCACCCTCTTACCTAAGGGCTGTATGTTCACTGGCAGCCACCTCCTTGTGATGTCCAGTAGGAGCTGTGCTGCTGATTCTGATGGGAGAGAGAGGCAGTGGGTGAGGGACAGAGAGTGAGGCCAAGTGAATGCTGAGCTGCTGAGCCATTGTGCCAGTGGAACTGCAGGTGGAGGTGTCTGCAGGTCTCTGGTGCTGCTGGAGGTGCTGGACAGGGAGGACAGCACCACTGGGTAGCACTCGAACAGGACTTGCTACTATGGTTTACATACTCCCCTCTGGCTCAACCATCAGCTATCAACCACTTCTAATGGTCCTCCTCTATTCCTTCCTCTCTTTTTTTTTTTTTTTAAAATAAAAAAAGTCACAACTTCTGTTAAACTTTTAATATCAAGAGAGCTATCCCTGCAGAATAAGCTCTTGGCCTCTGCTCTTCACATAATGGTCAAAGCTGCAGCGCAGCCGTGGCTGATGGCCAGTTAGCTCTCATTGTGCACAGCATCCCAGCAGGCTGGGGATCAATCTTCACACAGACAGAACATTTCTCTTTTGCAGGGGCACAGTTTTCTGTAGGTCTTCCTGAGCTGACTGAACCTGCTTGCACAGTGACTGTCCTTTGAGCAGCCAGGTGAGGTGGGGACTTGGATGCCTGATGGGTCTCAGGTGTATTTGGCAAGTGACGAAACCTAGGTTGTGAATACAGGAGACAAATGGCCTTTCCTCTTCTCTGTGAAAGAGGAGGCAGTCAGTTTAGACTGCCAGGCATTCCTGGTGCAGCTGCTCAGGCAGGGAGAGAGCAGTGGGGCTCAGGCCATGAACTCTGTGATGGGATGCTCTGGTGGCAGGGTAGCAGACAAATATGTTCATGTGTTTTCCTTTTCTTCTGAAGTGCACAATTCATTGGGAAGCCTTCAGAGAGTCTTACTGTATACAAATTCTAGGTTAGGGAATTCTAGGTTCTGAATGCAGTAAATGAGAAGAGTTTGGTCAGGAGGATATTACACCCATGACGCCTTGCTGGAATGACAGAAGAGACCAAGCTGAGACTGCAATTCCCAACTGGAAGAAGGAGAAGGTCCAGAACCTCATTCTGTTCTCAGAGAGTTCACAGGGGACTGCTGTGACAGCACAGCCATGATGACTTTGGGGATGCCATGATGCAGAACCCTAAAAAACTGAATCTGGTCCTGGTTGCTACAGTGCAAATGTGTGTGCTACAGTGTTAAATCTCACCAGTGGTGAAGAACAAAAGAGGTAGCGCATCAATCCTCCTCTTGTAGTCACCCTTCCAGCTTCCTGCTGAATCCGCTGGGTTAAGCCTTTACATTCACCCACACGTGCAAAGCTGCTCCCCCACCCTTCTGCAGCTAAAGGGCTACCAAAGGCCTCTTGAGTGATGGTGGCTTGTTCTGCTCTTTGAAACAGAGCATCTTTCACCTTGCCCTTAATATTACTCTGGAACGACTATTCATTCTTGTATATCACCATAAAACCAAACTGGAATGCTTGATTCATTCCAATTAAATACCAAGCTTCCAGATTAGTCCAAGTCTAATATAAGAAGCTTTAACTAATTCCTAATGTCCACTTTTTCTGGCCCTAGGAGAAGGCTGGGAGAGAAGATCAGTGTTTTTATATCACTCCGCTGTGCTGTCTTATGAAATGCCAGTTTTCAGTCCCATATCGCATTATTGCCATTGTTGTCCTTTAGGGGCTGATGTTAATGATGACTGAAAAAGCTTAATGAGCATGTGCCTAGAATAAGCTTTTTAAACACCTTATAAAATAATTACATTTCATTGAAAATTCCACAGGGCCAAACTCACAGAAGCAGTCAGGGCTGCCAATTTAATAGGATACGGTACAGTGCTTTACTCAAACAAGGCTGGATCCTTCAGAAGTTCACCTTCATTGCCACAAAGGACAGCAGAATCACACCTGCCCAGTACAGGATACCTGCCCTTCTCCAGACACTGAGGAACTTAAGAATCACAGAACATCCTCTATGGCTGGAAGTGGTGTTGTATGGCAAGAGGAATAGGATTTGGGTTCTAACAGCACAAGGACGCCTGGTGATCTCTGATGAAAAGTGACTTGTCAATAGAATGTTAAACATTCTTTAAACAGTGCTAGTAAGCAAGATCATTTCTTCCAATCATGTTCCCATCCAGCACAGATCAAAATTTTTGATCTATTAAAGTAAGAAAGATATTCCCAAAGGAATGCCTTGCAGTGTCTTCTGGGATGCAATGTAGCCTCTAACAACACACAGCTGTCTCTTAACAGGGCTATAGAAAGTTCCTAAATAGGAATGAATGACAAAGATCCTATTGAATCTGTATAGGATAAGTTTCTCATCATGTAAGCATTTTGTCAGAAGAAAACGGCTGCATGATGCACAGTAGGTAAATTGCTTGTAATATGTTTCATTGGAAAATTAAAATTTGGAAATTTATTTTTCATCTTTAAGCAAAATGCTTCCACATCTATCACTGAGGAAATATTCTTTGAGTTGGAACAGAATAAAAGAAGGAAGTCCAAATGAAATACTCCCTTTAGCTGTTATACCATACATTTTCAAGATAAAATGTAAACCCTTGTGAAAACTTTTTCAACCAATGCCAGATTTTAATTATTATTATTATTTATATTGCAAATACGCTTAAGAATCTCATAATTCCAAGACAAGACCTTTCAACAAAATGTGCTTTATTTTTAATAATGGGCCTATGACAACTTCTTTCAAAGTATTTACTAAGTGTGTGCAAGACCTATGTATCAAAGCCCACAAGGATCAGTGTGTCAGGGAAGCTCCTTGCCATCCATGTCTCTCAAGGCAGGGAGTCTGCAGCTACTGATGAGATCTGAGCTGCAGCAGCCTGGACCAAAAAACAAGGGAAGCCTTCAGCATCTAGGTCCCAAACTCCTCTGCTGGCAGAATTCTGAATTATTTGTTAACACAAAGTCAATGCAGAAAATCACAGGATGCTTTTGGAAGTGAAAGTCTGGCTTATTTTTTTTCTCTGTCTTATAGTTTCTGAGTCTTTATAGTAGGTTACTGTCATGTTTTCCAGTTTTTCCTTTGCAACTGTGGAGGTTAAAAGTGTACTTTTAAATGTCATATGCATGAATAATTATCAATTTCCTACTATTCCTATGACATTTCCAGGCTCCTGTCCATGGCTGCTCATTCCTATCCAACCAACCACAGCTTCTGAGCCTGCAGCTAAGGAACACTCCCCATATAATTGCCTTGGCTCTTGGCACAAGCTCAGGGTGAGAAGAAGAGCAGGAAACAGGCAGAATCTTCCAGACTGGGGCAGCTTCAAGGAGAACAGAGTGATTTTCAGCCTGTGGAGCATGTAGTTCCAGAGGTTTCACCTATCCCTATTCTGCAGCATGTTATGGGACCATCGTGATTCACTGCAAGCTTCTCCCCCGCCACAGTGCTGCAGTTGTCAGGAGGAATCCACCCCTGATGGGAGAGAAATGTCCAGCAGAGTGACACATCTTCCTCAAAGTAAGTGCTGGTTGTGCCTACAGGATAAAATAAACAATTGCAGCAGAGAAACTGGCAAAAAAGTTAAAAAGGTGAAAAAAAGAAAGGTTTAAAAAAAAAAGGCTGTTTGAGCAAAGCAAGGCACAGCATTTCTCATGTTTTAACCCTACAGTTTACAACAGGGAACCAAAACAAACCAAGGAAAAATGTCACCTATGTGATCAGTGTCTGTACGCAGGGACATCTGTCATGGGCAGTCACTTGTGAACCACTGAGTTAGAGCTTAGTATGAGCTCAGTTAAACTCTGAACTCTGAAGCCAGTCCCTCCAAATGTGGTCCTTGTGTGTGTTCAGTGCCAGGGGTTACACTCAGGTGTCTGTCTGCAGTTTATAATCGGGAGCTCTATGAAATAATTTCATTAGGCAGGTGTGAGGTAAATGCACAGTGCAATCCTGTATAACACAATCATCATCACAATTTGATTCCCCTGCCCATCACCTTCCTCATTTATCTTCAGAGACCTCTTAATGAAACAGCTGCTTAGATTTAATTAAACAACAGCATTATATAAACAAGTTCTTTTGTTTTGTGTGCTGAACAGGGTATTCATCTTCAAAAGCTTTTCTGCCAGAGCTGGCCTGGCTGCCCCTTGACTTGTCTCTACTCCAATTACCACTCCAGTTTAGCTGATTAATTTGTAGCCACTGGCAAACATGCACAGTTGGCAGGACATCATTCCATTTCAGTGACAAGCACTATAAAAAGATCATTATTTTCATTAGCATAAATAACTGCATGTTGATAGAACTCTGGTTTCTGAAAATAGGTTAAAGTCTAAACTGTCTTTATTCATTACCCAGATATAATTGGAAGTAAAATTATCACGTAAGTGAACAATAAGCTATCAGTGTATAATGCTTAATGACTGCACTCAGTCCAGTAATAGTCTGGAATGATTTTTTTCTCTTAAAATGAGACTTTTTTTTTGGTAAATGTCTGTACAGACACACACTAATTTTTTACAAAACCATACATATTTGATGGTATATAAGAAAAGTCAGTGGAGGAAAGAATCACATAGCAAATAAATAAGCTTTCTACTGCATTTCCTAGGGCATGCAGATATTATTTTTCCAGTCCAGTCCAGGTTGGATGCTTTGAAAGCTCTTCTGGCTGCAACCTTCTAGTCAGCCATGTTCCTAATAGTTTTTCCCTTACTGGGTCTTTAAGAGTTGATGTTGCATAACATGGTCCTTTGAGATTAAAAACTTAGCTTTCTGTCATTCTCTTTTCTTCAGCTTGCTGACTCCACACTCTTGGTGGCAGTTTTACTCGAGCTTGGAAATGCAACACCTGAGTCACCCCAGTGATAGAAGTGTCTGTGCCTGCAAAACAATTGTCCCCAGTGGGACCCTCTCTGCGATGATACCTCATTGATACCTCATACATGCCAAGACATCAACAATAATAAAAGAAAACAGCAAAAAAAAGAAGAAACAGTGTTTAAAAGGTAGTTGTTTCAACAGCTTTATTCTCTTGTTTGTAGCTTAGCAGCTCTTCAGATGAACAAATATATTAGTACAAAGGACATGACTGTCTAGATGCTTTTAACCTGCTATCCCAAAGAGAAAGTTTGAAATGAGATTTCTGCTTTTGGCTCTTAGGGAGCATCTGGGTTTATTTCAACTCAGGAAACGTTACAAAGTTCATATATATATTCACCGTACATGGTCCTCTATCTATATGTACAGAGCCCTGGCTTTGTAGCAATGGTCTGGGGTAAACTCCAGCAAATATTGGACAAGCATGAAATTTAGTCACTATCTTGCTCATATGGGTTTATGTTTCTGAGAATAACTGCCCTTAAAAGATACCACTGTTGCTTTTTTGCTCAATTTGCTTCTAATAATATTAGTGGTAAAATAAATTTTGTTTTGTATTGCATAGCAAAACAAACAACGGGCACTACACGGAAGAATGAGAGAGGCTGACTTTACTTTTTTACCATTGAGAAGCCTTGCTTTGAAATGTTGCCCAGAACATTTTCATGCCCAGTTTTTCTATGTCTTTCTGTCTATGTTGGAAGATGACTTTGAAAATTAGCTGGTTTATATAACAAAGAAGAGCCAAGGGTAATAAATAGGAGAGCAAATCATTGCCTTAGTATTGAATATTTTCCAGGAAAAAAAATTGTAGAGGAGTGAAAGGTGAAAACAAGATTTGGAGTCCTGACATCCATTGGATCCCTACAGTTCCTCCAGGCTGGCTCCAACCTCCGAGGCAGAGCCTTGCCCACTTCCTGAGGCTGGATGGAGATATATGGAGAAAGCTGAAGAACCTGTTATGTTGTTGAAGGATAACCAAACTGAAAATACCTTGCAAAATGCTCTGTAATATTTGCTGAAATTTCACACCCAGAGTGGGATGCAGGAGAGAAGAGGGTGAAAGGTCTGACAGCACTGGTGAACACCCAGGTTGGGAATGAAATGTTATGTTTGGGTGTTAAAATGGATTTTTTTTTGTTTTGAAATCACTCATGTGAGATGCTTATTTTGCAACAAATAGCTCATAAGACAACAAAAAAAGCACACTAAAACATGCTTCTACTTTGTCAAAAAAAAAAAAAAAAAAAAAACCGAAAAAAAACGAAAAAAAAAAAAAAAAAAAAAAAAAAAAAACAAGAAGCCCACCCCACGCGGACTTGGAGTTTGTTCAGGCTTTGCTTGTATTCAGAATAAATGCTTTGAACTAAAGCACTCCACAGGACCAGCTCTCCCTGGGCTTTCCATGATTGTGGGCACCGAGGGGGTGGTGGGTGAGGTCCTGCCTGGCTCCTGCTCCTGTGAGCATCTGCAAGAAGCCCCACTGGATCAGACAAAACGAGAGGTCAGACACAGTCCTGTTGGCTTCAACATCCCATTATGGCAGCAAACAGAGTAATAGAGAAGCACCACAGGACTCTCTTCAGCAACAAGCAGAAGAATCCTCTACCTTGATTGGATAGAGGATGAACAAGTCTGGGAAATGCTTTTCAAGAACAATGATTTATTAAGCTATGGTGTTTACTGATGGTAGAAGGAGCCAGAACTGCAGCAAACTGTGGTTACCTTTTGGAGAGGGAAGAAGAGGTTAAAGATTGTTTGCAGTAGACAACGATTTGCAGAGAGGAGCAAACAAACAGGTTTGCTTGTTTGTTTGTTTGAAGTTACTACAAAACACCTTCGAGGGTCATTGTAAATAAATAGTGTTTTGGACCCAACTACTTGAGGTGTTGCTGAATAAGATGCATTATATGAACAAGACAAAAGGCACTAACAAGTCTATGGAAGTCAGACATTAAGGTAGAATAAGAGCTTGCTTATCTCATCTGTGGAGAAAACTGGATATTTAAGATGCAATACAACTGCTGCAAGTTGTGGCATTCTAGACAATCCTATTGTAATTAGGAGAAACCATGAAAGGAAGTAGATATATTATTGAGGAATGAGTCTGACTTGCAACTGAAGAGTTCACCTGGGCTGAGGTCCCATTTGGCTGGTGCTGCATGGGCAGGAGAGGAGCTTTGTGCAGAGCAAGGACTGCAGGTTACAGTAAGCAGGGTGCCTGCCTGCCAGGTCAGCTCTAAATATGTTCTAGCATCATTTAGGGAAGTGCTGCTTGTGCAGTGGCAGCAAACTTAAAAACAACAGCTTGCCTGAACTTACTTGATGAAATAAAAACATTTTAGATTGGTAGGTACCTTTGAGTTTTGGTAAATATGAAAATTCATTTACCTGAAGTATCAGTAATAAATGGTTTTATAACATTAATTACCAGCTATGAAAAAAAATGGAAAGAGACTAGAATAGTTTTTTACAAATTATAAAAATCCTTTTCTTGCAGTTTAAGTGAATCCAAGACCATTTACATGGAATAGAGGCTGCAATGTCTTGTTAAACTCACTGAGTGGACATGTGCCCTCAGAAGCACCTGCCTCCATGTGCAGGCACAGCTAGTCTTGGTTAGTCTATAGAAAGTGTCCGTGGGACTTTGTGCTGCATGCTCAAACAGCAGGTGAACATGTGCTGCTTGTGCCCCTGCTTGAGATGGATTTTCTTCATTTGAATGATTATTTCTGTTACACTATCACTGTCATAAGAATTGTCCCAGAAAGTACAGCAAAAGCAGGTTTTGGTTTTTTTTTTCTCACAAGAATCAGTGCTGAGGACTCATTCCAATGTCCTAGTCCTTTGCTGAGCAGAAAATGCTTGTGCTTGCATTTTCTTCAGCTGTTGCTATCCTGGCTGCCAACATGGCTAAACTCATGATGGATCAGATTTACTGCTGCAAGATGCTTGCTTGGAGCGAAAGATTCAAATGCTTTAAGAGGCATCCATGCTGTTCTCCAAGTATCACTCTATTGGCTGCCCTCCAGAAGCCTTATCTGGCTAATATAATACTGCAGAAACAAAACTGAAGAGATAAAGCAATGTGTGTGGACATGGTAGTGTAAAAACACTGACCAGGAAGAGCACATTTTTAATGTAATACAGGTGACCTGGAACAGCTTTCATTCCTGTGTCCATTTCCTTATATGTAATTCAGCAGATTAAAAAACTTTTTAGCCTTTTGAGCATGGATTTCTGGGCTGAAGGATCACAATGAAGTTTTATAGCCCTTTCTTATGAAGTGTGGCATTTCTGACATTATTTGATGCGCAAGAGCAGCTGCATTAGTCAAAGGCTACGCTTGAATAGTTATCACTCTAAGCCCATGCCCTGGGAGTATTGTATTCTGTTCCCTCATTATTTCCAGCCCTGCAGGTTATACCAAGGGTTGCTATTAGTACATTACAATCATAAAATGAAGGTAGTCACTTTCTATAAGGGCCAAGTTTACTCCTAGAAGCAGGCAAACTTCATTCTGCAGCTTGGATGGACTGGCAGTGCCACATTCCAAGCCTTTTGGCTTCCTGGTTATTTTGTGTGCAGACTTTCTCAGTTTTCTTGGATCCAATACTTGCCTGGACAACTCTAAAACATCCAACAAAGTCTAACACTGCAGCATCTATATGATGCAGCCACCAGCTTGCTCACCTTAGACAAGCTCCTACATTTACCAAACATACAGTCCATAGTATCTGAGGAGTGTTTGAGTCAGAGTTATGAGTATTGCACACGACTATAGGCGAAAACATTCTGAGTACATTTAGCACTTGATAATTCTAAAGGATAGATGTTTTCCAGTGGGCAGCATCTTGTGTTTGGTGAAGTCATTGTGCCTTCCAAGTACTCTTCACCTTGGCAGTGTCTTGTTGGATATCAGTGGATGATGAAAGGGTTCAGTGAGCACTTGCCCCTGTACTTGCCTCCTGTCTGTCAGTGTTTGTGAGCTAGTGAGAGGGGTGTTGGTACTTTGTGATTGGGTCACCAAATGTGGAGGAAGATGTGCACAAAAGAAAGAGAAGTAAGCATGACATCCAGGCCCACTTATCAACCTGAGATTGCTGTTCCTACTCCCTGAGCTCATGACACAGGTTGCCTGACGAGTGACCCCAGTTGTGTGCTGCAGGCAGGGCAGCACACACTGCCCCGGGCAGGAGAGCAGTGCTGGAAGTTGTTGGGGACTCCACCTAAGGGAGTAAAACTGCTCCTAACCTGGCTGAGAGAAGGATGTCACTTCCCACAGCCTGACAAAACACCGCTGTTTGTCTGCATACACCCTGGGTGGCAGGAAGGTAGGCAGGTTGCGTGGGCACATCTGAGTGCACATCTGCTGCTGAAAAACTCATACTAGATTTTAGGCACGGAAGAAATGACTGAAATTGGAAAAATGTTTTCCATGGGACAAATTTCCTTGACCCCAATTCTCTGTGTGTTGCAACAAGCAAGATACAGATCCAAGGGACATACAAAATGAAACAGAAAAGATCAAGGAGCATTGTCCTCATTTAAGCCACATGCTTGGTGGACCTTTGTGGCTGAACTATAGCACAAGGCAGCACTTCCACACCGTGCTTTTCATTTGTTAATCACTTTTTGAAAAACCAGTGATCTCACTTTTGCTGAAGCAGTGTTTAACAGGAGTGCCTCACATCTGATCATCATTAATCAGTGAAATGAAAGCCATCACTTTAGTGATAAAACGATAAAATAAAATCCTAATGCATCCTATCGATGGTTCTACATCCCAGAGGCACAGGAAAGAGCCTTATTTGTGTGTTGTCTGCATTCACCAGTGCTTTGAAGCCTGGTCATTAAATGTGACACATTTCCCTATAAATAATCCCTATTGTTACCTTAGTTGCAGTCCTAACCAACACCAGTAAAAGAGTAACGTCACAACTGCACCCCAAATAAGTTTTTTGTCATCTTAAATGGTAACACAGTTTCAGCAATACATAAAAAAGATTTTAACCAGGTATTTTCTTGGATGCTTTTGGGGAGGACAGCAGGCTTCAAGAAACCTGTCTGTGGCATGAAATCCTAAAACTACAACAATATTTTTTAACCCTGCCTTTACCAACAAAAATTTACAGAAGTATATTTAAAAATAAATCCAAACTGCAAAATATTCCCTTGCATAAATTTTTTTTTCTTTGGGAAAATGTTAAAAAAAGTATGATGTGATGGGTGTCAACTCCACCACTTGAAGAATTAAATGCTTTGGTGTTAGTCAGGGTATAAGAAGATAAATGGACTATCAGGATTACATATTTAACATTCTTATTTTGAGATATCTTTCTAAAAGACACATATAGAATACAGATACGTCTACTAGACACAAAGACAGTCAGTGGAGATACCTGAGGTGTTTTCTTTGTTATGTTTTGTGTTTGGTAAAGCTTCTTATCAAAGCATAGACAGATTTTGAACAGTTAAGGCAAGACTACTGACTTTGACCACTCTCTAAGCTACTGTTGTAATGGCCAACTAGGTCAACAGGCTGTTTACCACTGGGGCTTATCATCCTTCTTCTGCTGATGTGCTTGTCCTGTCTGGAAGGCATGTTATTTATGCTAAAGATATTTATACCTGGTAGGAATCAGGTTTTAACCCCAACATCACATGTGTGGATGTAACCGTGATGTGAAGTACAATCCTTTCACTACAGGCTATAAAGCTCTGGTTTCAGCAAAGCTGTTCTTCAAAAGCCAAGAATCCCCAAACTGGAGCCTATATTGATTGGAGCAAGAAAAGAATGGAGCATCCAGAGTTTAAATATTACTTTGGTTGAACTAATTGACTTATGGTGAGAAGAGCTAAAACAGTGTGAAGCTCTGCCCCTGCTAATGTGTGGGTGGGAGAGGAGAAGCCCAGAACAGCAACACTGCATAACGACCCAGGAGCAGTAAAATGATGTATGAGCACTCTTCTCGTTTTCACAAGGCAGCAGTGGAACACTAACTTGTTTCCATGGCAACACTGAAAAAGAATTACGGCTTGAAAACTGACTGAATGGTAGCCCCATGAAAAAGTAAAGGGCAGACCATATCTTTCTAAAATATAATTTAGTACTAAGTCACCTGAACAGTATTAGCTAAAAGGATTTCAGCTCTAGACTTGGGAAGTGACCCATTTGGGATACGGAGTGTTAGGTTTTTCTAATGGTGTGCCTGAGATCTGAAGGGCCTGGCGGACACACGATACCATACAGCATAAAAGGAGAGGAAAAAATCTTTATTCTTGAAATCCGTTATCAGAAAAACATGAAATTATTGAGGTGAAGGGGAGTAGAATAGTCTGATAGAAAACTGGCACTTTTGTAGACATAGTAACACACATGTTGAGTGTCTAGTACAAAAATATATACGGGGTAAGGAAAAGAAATGTGGTGGAAATTAAACAATCCTTGAGGTGACTGAGGGGAAGTTTCTATGTTTAGACTGGAAACATATCCAGTCAGACTAGGAGGCCAGCATCTGCCTCTAGTGTAATGCATTTTCCTACCCTCAGAACACAAGTGAAATCTAATCTTGTAGCCTCTGTACATTTCAGAAAGTTTTTTTGACAGGAAAAACTCCCATTAACTGCAGCAAGAGTTGAGAAAAATGCTCAGGATTTGTTCCTTTATCTAAAATCTGAGTGCTGGGGAGAAGGGAAGGAAGCAGTAGTTTGTACATGCAAGATGACACTTTCTGCATGACAATAGTTAAAATAAAAAAATTAAATTTATTATGGGTGACAAGTTTTGGAAAATGGGAATCTAAATTTATCGTCAGAGTTTCCTTTGAAAACAAACAAAAAAAATTAGGTTCTGGCAAAGTCCCACATACATTAGTTACAAACTTAGCACTAACCCACCATTTGGAAAGAGGGGTCAGATCAATGTAGAGATCTGTAACTCTTATAAACTTGACAACAGACAACAGTATGGTTCAGGGTTTTCTCAGCCAAACCTCATTGTAAATTAGAGAAATCAGTATTTTACCAAGAAATATGACAAATACAGAGAACTGTGTAATATCATGAAAACAGACTTCCACTCAGGAGTAGGAGCTGTTCATCTCCCGCAGTCAAACGCCACTATGTGAGTTGTTCTGAAACCTGGGTGCCCCTGCTCTCTTTCAGTGGTTTACAAAAAGCAGCTGTGTGTAAAACCTCCTTAAAAAGTCTTGTTCAAAAAGTAAGTACAAGCATTGACCTCAGTTTCTAGAAATGGGCACGAGAAGGAATTATTTCTGTGTTTGAGTAAACAAGGCCTTCGATCTGCAGCCTTTTTTCCTTTTCCCAGCAGAAACCTGCTCAGATCCTTTTTTCACAAAACCATTGCTTTTGAGCCTTAGAAACACCAGTCTCCTAATGCTTAAGAATGATCAACACTGTTAATCCCTTAGGCTGGAATTTTCAAAGGAATCTCAAAAGAAAAATCTCAGTGAAAGAAACAAGAACTCTTGGTACCTTGGCCATCCCTGTCTGTGGCCCCAGACCTGGCACCCAGCAGTGAAGAAGCACAAACCTGGAGCTGAGTCTCCAGTGTAAAGGATACCTTTGCCCTCTTCTGGGAACACTCACTTAAAACATCACATTAAGGTATAGGTTGAAACAAATCACAAGTGTGTTTAATAACGTATAAAACAGCTTAGTAAAATTGTCATGAAAATTTAAAAGCTTGGGCAAAAACCCTACACCTCTGCCATTTATACTGATGACAATGATAATGAAAAAAATAATGATGTTTTAACTCACCCATCAGAAAAATTTATTCACCCTGAGAGAGTAGAAATGTGCAAAGCTGGTGGAAAGATATACTTACCTTGAATTTATAAACTGCTTCTCAGATAAAGAAATACAGGATGAGGAGTCGCCTCATTTACATTCATTCAGTCACCCTTGGCCATTTTTTCAGCCAAGTGCATGCAAATTCTTTGAAGCCATTAAAGCTTGTAAGAGAGAAGGCCTAAACCTGAGTCCAGTTTCACTGTCCATACACCAAGACAGTGATGATTCCTTCCTGTGCACAGCAGCTGCCAGAGATGACCCACAGCATTGCTGGGCACCACCACAGCAGCTTTCAGTCACTGACTGCAGCCCATCAAATGCTCGAAGTGTGAGGAAAGTGGTCAGAATGAGGAGGAAAGAAATATTTCCTTGTGGGAGTGGTATGGCCTGCCTTACCTAAGAATGCTTAACGATCTTTCTGCTTAATGTAGGATGAACAATGTTTCCTTACTTTAGTATCAACATGGCAAATGAAAAACTAGAAATTACATTATAGTTATTAATCTGAAAAGGCAAGTCCAAGGCACCCGTTTCTTGCTGGTTGATGTCCAGAGAAATTTCATAACCTCAACTAGAGTTTTGCCATCAACTGAGTTTAAAAATGGAAGGAAAAAAAAAGAGATTTTTTACTCTTGAAATCACATGCTGAAAGACCCTGAAGGAACAAGAGGCAGCAAGGGAATTGAAAATAAGGGTTGTGGCAAGGAGATCACACAATTTCGCAAGGTAGATGTTTCTATTTTGTAATTGTTTCATATCACAGGAGAGGTCCAAGCTGGTCAACCTGCTTGGACGTGGCAGAGCAGAAGTGATATGAGAGCAGGCCATAAAGAAGAAAATTTGGCTGGAGAGGGCACTTCTTTTTTATAGGGCCGAGCAGAAAGCATTTGCAATCGAAGCACACACATGGGCATTCAGCCTTAGATTTACTGAAGACAGTGATGTAGCAAGAGAAAAAGGAGAGAGGACACAACGAGCTGTTTGTGGCTTTGTTTTGTGGACAGTCACAGCTTAAGAAAATGGAGGTATCAGTAAGGACTTTTGAGAAAGTAGCTGTGATTAAAGACATATTCCTTTGAGTGTTTACAGCTACTCCTACAGATAAAGGAAAATGATGCAATTCTATGACCTTGTCTGGCATTAGTCCCCTGATCTAACCTGGGTTTCATAGATGAGCTTCAATGTAAACAGATACACATATTTAGCATTTAGCTAAATAATTTAGGTTTAAATGCCAGTTTTTTATTCCTTTGGAAAATGGTATGGTGAACTTAGGCAATTTGCCATTGCAAAGAATGAAAATCACTCCAGCTAATTTCTCCTTACAGTGTCCAGCAGCAGACCTTGTAAATGACTATGATTGAATCTATTCTGAATTAATTTGGAAGTGTGTGGGATTTTAATACAGAAGAACTGATCACCATACAGTTAATTGGAACTGCCTCCCTAACCTTGTGCCCTGTCAGCCCAGCTAAGCACCTGTCCCAGCAGAGGGAGAGGGAACATTGAGGAAGCAAACAAAAAGCCCTGACAAGAATTTAAATGAAATAAAATAGCCAAATTCTTTGCTCCATTGACTTTGCTGGGACCAGGTCTGCAGAGAACTTGAACCAAATGCCAAACACACATAAACACAAGAACAAGCCCAATTTGCATGGCATTTCCACTATGCCCATTTCTGAATGCTCCTGCTCTTGAATCCCTGGGAAGCAGCCAGCAGGTGCTCAGCTCTGTACTGTGGAGTCACTGGCAAAATGTGTCTGCTCTTACCTCTGCCTGTGCTTGTCTCAACAGCAGGGCTTCGGGGTCCATTTACCCCACTAGAAATGAGGACTGAATTGAGCTCAGCATCCTCTGTCTCGTGCTCAGGTGTGCTTGGTTCCTCCTGGCCATTAACACTGTTCAAGCTGGGGGCTGCTGTTCGTCTGGGAAGAGGTCCCTAATTACAAATAATTGCTGCAAATCCCAAATAAGTGCTGGGGTGTGACAGACAGAGTAGTGCTGAAGTGTTTACAGCAGGAAAGCATCAGGCATTCAGGGGCTTTGACTGTCAAAGAGAGAGGTGCACACAGTCCCTGCAGCTGTTGGGAGGGGGCTCTGCACAGCCCTCGAGGGGCCACAGTGTTTTATGTGCATTGCACTCCTGGATAAGGCTCCTGGTAACGACCTGCCCAGCGGAGCCTTTAAAACAAATTATGGATGATAAAGCAGGAATCCAAGGTAAATTTTCAGAGCTGATGAGTGAAAAAGAGCTCACATCTTTATATACCGGCTGAGCACATTTAGGGGAGAGTCACTGGGGTGCAATAAGCATGATTCCACATTATGTCACTTTTAAGACTCAAACTTCATAATCCTTGGCAACTTCTGCATCCTAAAAACCAGGGTTTGAAAACTTACTAGACACTAAAACGCCTTGTATCTCCAGGAGGCCTTTACTGCTCTGGTAACTCACCCCTTGGGTGTCTTTGTGAGGGCAGCAATAGCTGTGGCAGGTTTGGGGAGTGGGAGGAGGACAAGATGGAGCTGGATTGAGCTGTGTCAGCCACCCTCACCCTGGGCTCCCTGGCTTGGGGGACACCATGAATGCAGTCCTTATATGAGCAATGCTTGCATGGGTCTTTGCTTCTGACTCCTCAGGCATGGCATTTATAGGGACTAAGATCAATTAAATATTCTAGAATTCTTAATTTTTAGGCAGCAGCTCATCCTACACTAATTACTGCAAATGGGAGGGTGGGGAGAGGGTGGGGAAAGCAGAGTTTAAACACTACAGTGACAGATGAATTTTATAGGATTTAATGATTCATTCTGAGGCACAATCATAATTTCAAATACCATTACCGGCTACTGTTCAAGGACTGCCTGTTTTTGGGGCTGTACTCATCACAGGGCAGATCCAAACACTATTTGAGATATTGCAAAAACGTAACTTTGCCCCTTATGCCCCTTTGATGTGGGACATAGCTGACATGCTAAGAAATAAATCTAATTAAATTCTCTGTTACATGGATGTGTATCTGTGAATACAGATACATAAAATATTCTGTGAGGTGGATGCGATGCTGGTACAAACTCAGCTGTCTCCTCTGGCTGTTGATGAGCCATTGGTTAAGTTTCTGCTTAGATTTCCAGATAACCCTTCAAAATAGCCCTTTTCGCTACCTTGTTCACCGTGGGAGATGTTCCAGCAGCTGGTGGGCAGAAAGTGCTGAACATCCATCTTTTGCACGCAAGGACACTGTTACACTTCATAGAAACTTTTCAGACATCAATTCAGCAAAATCCCATAAATTATTTTTGAATATTTTAACCATATTAGAGAAATCTATTAATTTCTTACACCACTAGGGCTGTATATCAGAGTCCTTCAAAATCCAGAAAGATACTATAGCCAGCACTTCACTTTAAGTGACACAAAGTTCATCTCTTTCATTCTACTCTTTATTAATGGGCATTCTTAGATGGGATCAGACCCCAAATCCACTTAGTCCAGCTTGCTGTCTCCAAGAATAGCAAAAAAGAGGTGAACAGAAGATAGAATGAGAGCTGAAGGTCGTGGGTATAATGTGTCATCACTTAACTCTTCCCATAATTTCCAATAAAAAGACAGAGGCTCAGGCCAGCTCTAAGGAAAGCTGCTATCCCACATCTGCAAACCATCACACACATCCTTCCAAGGTGGAAATTCCACATCCAGAGCTTGCCTTGTGTTCTGGGTGGCAGCTGGGCCCAAAACCTTTGGCAAATGCAATGTAACGCACGTAAGCTGGTCTTTCCTCCAATTTCGTCTGCAGTGATAATTAATGAATCTGACAAGCACCAGACGCTCTCTCTTTGCATCGTCTTTGAATGATTTGCCACACAGAGGGCACATCACTGCCTGAACACCTCGCCTACCACTGTGGTGAATATTTATACAGATTTGTCACCATGAGCTAGCATGATGTTGCAGTAATCATTAATCTGCTATCTAGTGTTTAATTGCTCTTATCTGCTGCTGCAGAGAAAAGGAGCAGTTCATTAGGCAGAAGCAGTTCACTGGCAGCATCTCTTCTCTAACTCTGGCCTGCAGCCGGAGGGTGTCAAACTCCACTCCCTTGCTTCTGTGGCTGTAGGGATCTATGGTCTGCGGATAATTTGTGCTGGAAATCTGATGGATTCTGGGGTGTCTGTATGGTATCCCCTGTGTTGGGTCTGTGGGCTGTGCTGGCCCTGTTCTGAAGTGCTGCCACTCTGGTGGCAGCAAGGTAAAGGATTTGGGCAAGTACAATATTGACCATACTCCTCCACAGCACTCTGGCCAAACATCTGACTTAAACTAAGCCTTGCCTTTGACCCAGCCTGCCCTGCCTTGTCCCACCCTCCCCTCTTCTCCGTGCATCCCTTGGCCCCTTCTCTTCTCTGGGATATCACTTAGATACTTTCTCCTACAGCTTCTTGATTCATCACCCTGACATAGGTTCCCTGAGGGCCTGGCTTTTGGCAAAAAACAAAACATGAGGGGCTAGTTAGTGCAATTGGCTGCCAGCTCCTGTTCTCCATGCTAAGAATGTGAAGTATGTGCCTGCCAAAAATAACACTACCATATACTCAGAGACAACACAGCCATCAGATAGGAAAAACCCAGCAACTTCCCAGCAAGAGATGAGAATACAGCTCTTCTGGAACAGAAGGAGCAGAGAAATGTGGTATCTGCATAACCGAGTTTTCTCTGATGTATACTCCAAATGACACCTTTTGCTCAGAGGGCCTTAGGCACAAAGAATCAGGGTGGCTGGGATGTATAAAATAATATGTTTAGTTTTGGGGTAATAATATGTCTTTCAAATGAGAATAGTCTGTTGCTGTAAGCTTCAAAGAAGCAGTCAGCACACTTTTTAAACTCCAAATAGGCTTTTTATGATGCAAAGGATAAATCTGTCAGTAAAGATACTCTTAAGTCAAGTAAATACAGCTGTTCTCTTATGTGAAGAGCCAGATATTGTGGGGAAAATTCTGCCCCCTCTTAATAGTGAGCAAAGAAAGAGGGAAAAACAGAAAGGCAAAACTGCAGGGAACTTTTTCTACACCTTGGAGCAGCGAGCTGCAACCAGACATCCCCAGTGACTGGGAAGGGGCTTTGGCAGCATCACTTCAGCACCAGCAGGGTGTGTAGTTGAGAAAGAGCCTGTACAAGCTGCCACCCACCCTGAAACACTGTTTTCTCCATCTAAGCATTAGCTGGTCTTTCAGATCAGCTCCTTTGAAAGTTGTTAATTCCTCAGGTCTGCAGCAGAGAAACATGGTTGTGATATGAGAATCAACTGTAAGGTACAATTTAAATAATATTTGGACAGAACTAAGATACAATTACGTGGTCCCAACCATGAGAACTTCTAAAGCTGAGAAGAGAGGAAAAGGACTAATAATTCAGACCCTGGAGTTGGGAATAAGCATCCTGATAGGGGTCATGCCAACAGCATCACAGGACCCTATGCTGGAGCAGTCGTGTGGTGGAGGTGCAGGCACTTCCATAGTGGCAGCGCTTTGGACATGGGTGTGCAACTGCCTATGGACACAGATCAGTGCTTCACAGGCAGGCACAGGATGGGAGCTGGTGAAAGCTGCCACGCACATACCTGTTAAACACTGAAAGTCCCATGTGCTTTGTAATTCAGGCAATAAGAAATCAATATTGTTTTTTTTTGTGAAGATACTATTTTGGAATTTCAGGTCTCAAATGACAGTCTTGCATTATTGTGGTTGAGAAATAAAAAACTCCGAAAACTCATCTTAGAGGGACTGAACTCTGTTGCTTTGAGTGGAGGAATGTCCAAAAATCCACAGAAAACCTTCCTGTTCAATACCAGACTGCAAGATCAACTATAAAACTGCAGGGATCAAAGGTCTGTATAGCTCACCAGCCTGTCACTGGCACAGGCCAATATGTGATGCTTAAGGCAGGCTGCAAGGGCAGGATGGTCCTGAGCAGTTTCCTCATGTGCTATCTCCCTTCTAGACAATGCTCCTGACTTCCACTTCTGGTGTTTCAGTATTTTCTGAGCCACCAATAGTTCCTTTTATGGATGTGTTTAAATTCCATTTGAATCTGGTTACAAATGGCAGCCTCAGGGAAGGAGTCTCAGAGTTTGGTTGTGTGTTACACTTAATTAGACATGTAGAAAAAATCTGAGATGCAGTTTCTCCTCTAACCTGTACCAACATCCCTGTAGGTACACCTTGGTACACATTCTTTGAGCTCACAACTGTAGGGCCCAACAGAAACCAACTATCCTTCGGCTAGGCTCTCCCAAGAGAGAGTGGGAGAACAGGGTGCTGGGCTGACCACTGCTGGCTGCCAGCTGCCTACTCAACTGCTCTTTCATCTGCTTTTCCATAGGACAGGGGAGAAAGTAAGATGGAAAAGCATGTGGGTTAAGATAAGGGAGATCTCTTACCAATTACTTTCATGGGCAAAACAGTTTTGATTTGGGGAAAAATGAATGTAATGTACTGGCAGTCAAAATAGAGAAGGATAGTGAGAACTAAAGGCATAAATCCTTCTTCCCAGTCTCAGCCTCACTAATCCAGAACTGCCCAGAAGGTGTGGCTGGTGAAACTCACACCGTTTGCTAATGTTCTGAGACAAGTAGCTGAAGGAGCAGATCGGGGATTGGTTTTTCTGCATTGTGCATAATCTGTTTAATCTCTGAACATGTCCAGTGCTTAATGACCTCCTGTCCTCCTCTCACTTCACTCTACCCTACAGGTGACTTCACAGTCGCTTCCAGCATAAACACCAGCCCTTCGATTGTTGCCAGGAGGCTTAGTCGGAAAAGGCCACTTTCTCTAGCACAGCACAGAAGGGATTTACGTTGGATTGCAAAGGCATGATAAAGCATATCATCATAATTACAGAAACAGGCTTATCCTGTCGATTTTCCCCTCGTACAGTGAGCAGCCAAAGGAGTGGTGCTGGGGTGAGGAATTGCAGTGGCAGCAGCTCTGCTGTTGGGCCAGATGAAATTCAGGCTCTCTGTGCACTCAGGCCCAGGGACATCCGAGCCACTATCCTCTCACAATCAGCTACCTCTGTCCCCCTGTGCTCCCTGTGTGGTCAGGAGGAGGGAATCGGGGCTGGGTGTGCTGCTTTGCTTGTAGAGGAGGTTCTTGGGAATAAGGTTTTAGCACAAGTTTATTCAGGATTAGTCTGCCTGTAATTGAATGTGCTTCAGTGCTGCAGGGTTTCTTCCTCCAGAACAACTCTGGAATAATTAAATAATAAGACTGAGAAGACAAAAAAAGCTGTGGAGTTAAGTGAGCTTTGAATGCGTGCTGCCCCTACATATTTTGCAGCCCCAGTGCTCCCTAAGCTGGATCTGCAGCTGCCCAGCCTGCGGCAGCAGGTAGGACACACTCAGTCCTCACTGGAGAGCGGTGCTCCCAGATGCTCTGATGTGCTGATGCTTCAAAAGTAAAAGAGAAGATAATAACAATTCGCTTCCATCAGGAAGCAATTCAGTTCTTGTGGTTCTGAATTGTGTCTGCAACAAAGAAATCCCATCACAAAGCGGCTTGAAGCACAATGAGCAACAGAGGAGCTGGGGAAATAATGAAACTCTAACTGATCTGCTGCAACTCTTTCATACTCCGTTAGAAAGCAGCCCAGGTAATAAATTATCATAATTTTGAAATTGAGGTATCTTATAAATATTTACTGGTTACAGCTCTTGTCAGCAAACAAATAGTAGTTAAAATCTCCAATTTAATTTTCTTCATCTGCTCAGTGGCCTTTCAATTGAACAAATTCCTGCTGGGTTGTACCTCCTGCCTGTAGCTTCCACCCAAAGATAACAATTTCTGAAGAGCTTCAGAGAAGTCAAGATAGTAGCTTTTGAGTTATGTGAGGGAAGGGAAAAAAATACGCTTTTCCCATATGTTGTGATCAAAATGTTGTATTTGCATAAGTCAAAACCAGCTGTAGCTATAACATTTTTAACTTATCTTGATTTATTGCTCTTCTTGAGGAAGGAAAACAAAAGATGTCTCAAGAACGATCCGTTCAGTGGATTTTGAGTTAGGATATGAATGGTTACATCTGCCATATGTGCAACTGCAGTATTTTCTAGTGGGGTTTTCTCAAAGCTCTTGAACAAGAATGTTTTAGCTTGCATGGCATACACAGATCTAGGAGTTCTAGCTGAGGATGACAGCATCAAAGGACATTTAGCATTAGTTTGCTCATAGAAATAATATTATTGCTTACAATTTTTTATTCTTCAGTAGTATTTAAATACTCCGGTTATTTGGCTTCAGTGAAACCACTGACAGGGTGAGATGCCACTGAAATGGATTCAAATCAGCATGGCCCCATGGTATCAGAATGACACATCACATACTCTGCCCAAAGATCTTGAACTGTTAGCAGCAGATATATGGAAGAACTTGTCAAATAAAACAGGAAATGGAGACGGCTGCAAGGAATGTGGGACACCCAAACAACACCATTTCCTGTGAAAGAAGGTCTCATATTTTTTGTGTTGGGTCTTGATTTTTAGATCCCTCTACCCTCTTTATCTTCCATTTTTAGTCTTAGATGCATTAAGATAAACTCCCTTGGAATTGGTGTTCCTTTTCCCTCCTCATGTACTGTCAGAGTACTGCATGTACTGCACTTAAAAGATTCTATCTGGCTCCTCTCTCCCTGGCATTGCAGTGAGATAGGAAATGAAGCGTTACTGCACAGCAGCTGGAATTTGGTCCTGGTGAAGTAGAAGACAAAAATTTCCATACATTTTGGTGAGGTGAGCAAATCACACAGAAATGTCTGAGTCATTTCACATGTCTCTGTAGAGTGCTTTGAGTTCCATAGGGAGACTGGTTCATTAGTGCAACATATGAGTTGTTTACCTGTGCACCAAAGAGTTTTCTAATGTTTTTTTTAGCTATGCCACTTGGTCTACAGAAAGATGTCATCACTACCTACACACCCTGTCCTATCTATGTTCTTAAGGTCATTGGGGCTGCAGCAAGTTACCAGTTTCTTGTCAGTAACAGTCAAAGGTTAACACTGAGGTAATGCTGAAAGTAGGGTTTAAAGAATGATAAGGTTGTTGTCAGCAGGAAGATTATAGAATAACAATTGCATTTTTCTTGAGCAATTTGAACGAGGGAAGCAGCCCATCACATATTTGTTAAAGACCATATTGGGTTAATGCTGAACTGAATGAAACCATACTGAGCTACCGTGGCTGAAATGTGGTGCACTTGCCCTTGAGGTGTGTCAGGATTTGACAGCCCTTGTCACCTTCTTGCCTCAAAGACTTCTTCTGCAAATAAAATCTTGCTGAGGTTTGAAAAGCAATTGGGGTCTGCATGAGAACATTTGGCTGCCCTCTCTACAGTGATCAGGGTACACAAGGCACACACAATTGGTCCTGGGACTGCAGCTAGTGCAACTCTATTTGGCTTTCTGTTCTCCACCCCATGCTCTGCAGGTTTTGCTTTTGCTGGCAAAAGTTGCTTTCTCAGTGTCAAAAAATGAGCCAAAGTCTACAGTGTAAAATGATTTTTTTCACCTCTCTCACCTTTCCATGGCAATTGGCAGGATTTGCAGGTTTCACATTACGTGTCAAGCTGCTTCCAGAGGCTCCAAACTCCCAGACTCTTAAAAATCAATGAGCTAGACACAGTGAAAGCTCAGGAATTTCTTGCTTCATCACGTACCACACAGCATATAATGGTTTTTAAGAGAAACAAAACAACACATGTATACACAAACCTACCTCGAATTACAGCTTCTCTACATTTTGGAGGGCTGAAATTTTTGGGAACTTGACAATGTGTCTTCCTGCATTAAGGGCCACGTCTCACCAGCTGCCAGATAGGAACTGTAAGTGGGGAAGAAGTAGCAAATATACCCCTAATCTTGTAGCTGTTCTCAACATTTTTGACCTGTGGCTTGAGTGGAAGTGAGGGACTCTGACAGGAATAAGTGCAATGCCAGCATTAAGATTGCTTTGTCAGCATAGAGGACCCATTTGTCCCGGAGAAGAGTCCTGGGGAGGATAATGGTAGCAATGGTGCCAGTGGGAATACACTGGAAGAGAAGAGAAAAAAAAAATTGAAAAAAATAATATTACAGTAAGCTGGGAATAAAGCAGATTCTAGACAGCTCACAAAAATCTTAGATTGATTCCAAACCTGCGTTTCATAGAGAAAAAGAGTAAATAAGCTCCACTTAATGTTTATTTGCCAGCACTGAGCCTGGTGCAGACCCAGATCTCAAAGAAGCTGGGGAGGAAGAGGGGGCAGGCAGATCCTTCTCTGCCTGGAGGCTACTCCCCTCTGTACCCCACCAAGGAAGGAACTGGGGGTTTCCTACCTACCTTTCTCTTCTGATAAACTAGGAAGGGGCAGAGTAATAAGCATGCAAGTGACTTGAAAAAAACCCCACGGCAGGCAGGAAAATGCTTATTCATTTGCCTAGAAAATCCAAGAAAATCCAAGCAACGTATTTCAACAAAATCTGTTTTCCTCTTGGTGGAGTAATGAATCACTGTTTATTTACATATGGGAAGTAGCACCTTACAGTAAATGGATGGAAATGGGGACTAATTTGAAAGTGTCATTTTGTGAAGGGCACTGGTAACATTTGTGAAACATTCTAGTTTTTGACCATCTGGCAATGTTGAGGGCTAAGCTAATGTATAAACCTTGAGAGACCCCATTTGTAGCAGGAACTGCTTTAGACTTCAAATTTTAATGGAGTGAGATCTCAAATCAATGCCACCCTAATAACGCAGAATGGATTTGGGCCAGGACACAGTGCTGTTTATACTGGCTTTCTCTGAAAGGCCAGAATGACAAATAGAGAGACTAAATCTTTCTCTTTTAAATTGAAAAAGATCTGTTACTAATGATTGTGAGCCATGAGAAAAATCTAGACCCCTCTAGAGACAAAGGAACAGGCAAATACAACTGGGAGGTCATTAGCTTAAGCTTTGCAATTGCTGTCCAAAGGGGCTCTCTTTCAAACCTGTCAGGAAATTCTTTCAGCTATTCAAAAAGTGTCTGCTCAGATATTGCGAAAGTCAGATTCATATCCAAAGAAAGGACATGGGGAGGAAGACATGAAATTTAACAGTGAATCCAAGTCCAATGATTTAGCACATAAGGAATAATTTCAGGAGACAGCTGTCCCAGCAAGTGGTGAAGTGGTGTGAGAGATGAGAGCGGAGCTGAATCGTCTGTGCTGGGGCAATTCTGTGCCTTTACCTGCCTCAGTTTCTCCCTTGCAAAACAGGAACAATGACAGTGACCTTGTGAAGTCTTTCCCTTGACTCCAGCACACACCACAGATGGAAAGTGCTTGCAAAGGGAAAGTGCCTCTATTTCGGGATGAGGGAGGTGAGGCACTGAGCAGCTGAGCGACTTATCTGCAGGCACACAGAGAGTCAGTGGCAGCTCCAGGAATAGCACATGGGTCTCTCGGCTCAACAGGAACAGATAATGCTTAATAAAGAATTTAAAACAGCAATTAAGGGTGCACTTCTACCAGCTTTACATTAAATGAGGAGTCCCCTGGCCTCCTCGGGAAGTAAATACAGCTCAGAGTGAATTAGGGGTGCAGACCTGGGACTCAGAGAACAGCTTTGGATGAACAGTGTCACTTGAAGTGTTTTAGCAAGTGAAAACCAAAGTCAGTGCTGAAGATTAAGATTTGAAAGCAAGTGCTGACATACTGAGGTCCTTGGAAATTTTGTCTGTGAGGAAATCTACTGTATAATTAAATTTGCAGTTTCCTTAGTGGGACCATCATTTCCTTCCATGAACAAAAAGATAAATTTCTCAGATATTCTGTCATGGAGTCCTCTAATGTAACGAGGCTTGACAGACTGAATAAGTAACTCCGCAGCTTTTAAGAATAATCTTTTTGATAGCAGTGATTCCCTGAGATGATAACCTTCCTAAAGACAACTAAGGAGTCTACCAATGAGCTGAGAAGCGTGGTTTCGCCAGCCACAGAGGAATTGCAGTCATGACCTTGTCCAGACTCTCTGACAGGATTT
>VYZS01046403.1:7218-18555 GCA_013400695.1 Neodrepanis coruscans
AACATTTAGGGTGAAACGACATAGTTCTTCCACAATCTAATTTCCTTTTGCCTTCTTATAGGGCTGTGCATGGTTAACAGTGAGAGAGCCTAGGAGAGTTTTTAATAGTAAGGTTACACATATACCACCTCTAAAAAAATACAAGCTGTAACTTTAGCAAAATTTGCAAAACTTTATGGGCTTTTTTGTGGATGAAAAGATTTTATTTAAGAACATAAAGTGAATTTTATGTTATTAAAGCTCTTGTACTATTAATCAAAGTAGGTTAATAAGGTTTCAGTGCAGAGTACATTTGCTTCTGTGCTTTCTTTGTGCCTGGATGGCCTCTGGACACATGGAAAAGGCTGTGTCCCTTTCTGAAGGACCAGAACAATAGGACTGAGATGAGGCCTAGAGGGAATAGTACTTACTTAATTTGATCATGGAGATTTATTAGCATTGTATGAGCAGCTTAATACATAAAAGCTTTGCATATTTTTTCAGACTACTCAGGATGATTTTGTTGACCTCAAGTAAAATATTCGTTCATTGCAGTTATTCTTGCAGTTCTCAGACAAGTGTATTTTTTGTGCAGTTTTGCCAGTCTGATATGTTGTCATTGTATCTGATACTATATTTATTGCATCAGTTTAATTTCTGTACGTTTTAAGATCTGAAAAATACCTAATGCTTTTGACACTGTTGTGATTTAAAATCAAAGTATCTTGCTGATTTCCAGGTACTTGTATGAAATATGTCTTCTTTTTCTCATAATCAACTGGCCAGGATTTCTGGCCTCCTCAATCCTTTGTTGAATTTTGGTACCACAGAAATGAGAAACATCACTGAATCATTCAGGAGGAATAACAAAATGGGAGGGGAGAAAAGTGGCATCTGAACATTCCTGGTCTGGCACAGCCCCCTGATGATGGCACTGGGCTGGAGCAGCTCCCACATTCCCACAGTGTTGAGACTGGAGGAGCTGCAGTTGCTGGGCTGCCTCCATTAAAAGGCACATGTTCACATTAAAAGAACAGATNGAAGGAGAAAGGCCATGTGGTACTGAGAAACTGATTGAACACGTGTATCAAATCTATACTGATAAATATATAAATTTGAAAAGCAATGCAGTCCCACGCTTACTGTTCTTACCAGCAACATGTATTAATGCTACTGTCAACAGGAATAGCAGGAACTGTAGCATGGAGCAAATGTGTGTGAATTGTTTACCTGTTTTTCTCTTCTAGTAATTACCTGTTCCCTTTCCTGACCAGCAGTAGCTCTGTAGAACAGACTCAGTGTGTGCTTTCTTCACTGTTCCCCTTATTTTCCTTATTTCCATGCTGGTATTTTTTTTCCCTGCTTGCTTTTCCTCTGCTGAGCTACAAAGAATGTTCTCTGCATCATTAAATCATGTATCAAAAATATTAATTAATATTAATTAGTCCATTGCTACTTCATACACTTAACTGTTTGTCCAGGCAAGTTACAGCAGCCACATGAAATACATATACCAGGAGGGATAAACACAGGGATTCAGATGCTCCTGACAGGCACCCTGACAGTTCTCTGGGGCCACCTCCAAAGGCACTTGACACAGGCTGTCAATGCCCAGCTCACCCTTGGCACTGCTGTTCTGTTCACAAGGAGATGTGGGTCTCCTGAGCACCTTCCCTGCCAGTGTTTCTGTGTTCTTCCTACCCACAAATTCATTTGGTGTCGCCCTATTCCACTGTGAGACTCCTTCCAGCATGTGCTCTACTCCTCAGTACTCCACTGGTTAATTTGGCCTTTCAGAGACATCTTTGGTCTCTTCTTTGTGTCTCCATTATTCTTTCTGTTTTAAATACTGGCTTGTACTGGTCTAAATAAGTGTTTCAGCTTCTTTACAGCAGGTTTGTAATAAAAGGAAAAAAGGAAACTGTGACAAAGCAAGTAATTTGAGAAGTGCCCGGATAACCAAATTCCTGCTGCTTTCATGTTTTTAATCCTTTTAAAAGAAGAGGCTGAACTCTTTCAATGTTTAGACCAGACTAAACCCAGGAAACTGTTATGATGCTACAATCATTAAACTTCTGTACTGAAAGCACTAGGAAACAAGCTCTGTAAAGAAATACATACATTTACCATGCTTCAATTAACATAAGATTATTGGTACTCACATAACCTTTATCCAAATGTGGGAACACATCCTTCTAGAAGCTAATAGTGCACATTTTAGCTGCTTTTGTTTGTCCTGGGAATTGAGAACACTGTACCAAGTACTTGAATAAGTTGATGTATCTTTAAATAGCCTGAATACTATGACTGCCCAGTAGCCTGAGAGCATTAAAGTGAAGCCTGCAGCTGCTAAATGTTCTGGGACTTCTTCATTAAACTGCCCCAGCTTTGTGTGGAGTTCCCACTTTGCAAGGAAAGGTTACTGAGCTCTGTATCAACTGCAAATGATTGAGTTCTTCTATCCGTAGGTAGATTTCCCAGCCATCTCTTTCACATTCATAGAGCAGTAGGTATGGATGCTGTTTATATCTGTCCCTGGCAGTTGTTTTTTTGTTTTAGATTGCTACAGTGCTTCACCTTTAATTTTCCCTTTGCTTTATTGAAGCAATTTATATTAGTGATCTTAATCTGTGCTAATGTTACACTGTTCTGTGTCCATGACTGAGTAGAGATCTTACTTTCTTCTCATAGTGTGAACTTCTCCCTTCAGGTCATCATTAATAAACAGAATGTATGAAATTATTTTTTCAACAAAGACAAATGGAAACATTAGACTAAATAGAATAGAATAGTTAAGTAGAATATACATAATTGTGGTGTAAGTCAAACAGACCTGCTGTGCTTTTTAATCCAGGATACACCATGAGAGTGCTGTGGTTTCTGCAGATTTGTACAGGACTTCCCATAGTTTTCTATGGAAATGGTCTTCCACCCTCACCCCTGCTGAGGAATTCTCTCCTTGGCTTAGTTAGGTTCCCTTTTTCCCTTCCTCAGCTTGCCAGCATCATGGGGGTAATGGGGGAAATTCCCATAAAGGAATCTAACCCATAACAGCAAAGCAACCCTATAATTTTATTCACAAAATATTTTTAGTTAAGGTTTCATTCAAACTGGACATTTTCCCAGCACATCTCTTGGGTAAGACATTTCCTGGCTTGACAAAATACCTGGTAGCCTCTTTTGTTCAGAGCTGAGTGTCTGCCAGTGTCACTGCCAGGGCAGGAGGTGTTGGCCACTGGCAGGCAGTGCAGCATCCCTGACACTCTGGGGGGGTGTCAGGGCAACACAGACAGGGGTGGCAGAGCTGCTGCAGTGGCTGCTGGGGACTGTCCCCTGCATGGCCCTTTATGGTTTGGCTGTTACTTGGACTTTCTGACTTGGTAGGAAGTGGTGCAGTGCTGAGCTTAAAAGGCTTCAATAACCAAAGATTGGTTTCATTTTGAGGATTTTTGTGGTTGTGAATGATAGCACTGAACGTGGATATTTTTAAAATTACTTTAGTGGCATTTGTTTCACTTGGAAATGTGAAAATTAAATTTCATTGTGTAAATTCACTGTATAATTTACTTAGTATTTAACAGTAGTGCCATTACTAGTAACTAGAAACCACTGTTTTACTCAGAAAACAGCTTCACTGCAAAGCACTTTTTCAAAACTAAAGTAATTCTTACACAAATTGAAGTTTATCAGTTTAAGAATTGGTTATGCTTACATTTGGAGTTGAATGAGTTTGTATGATGTAATGTTGGAAAATCTAAAAGAAGAAATTAAACCTATACTCAGACCTTACATAATGGTAAATTGATTTTCCTGGTTGACTCTTTATGACAGAATCTGTATTAAGTGCAACTTTCTTCAGCAAATGTCTTTTGAAAGAGGAATAATTTTTCATTGCCAATCCTTGCAAAGTAAAAATATGGGTTTGGTAGTTTTTACTTACTGAAGTTTTATGTGGTGGGTGATTCAGGTGAATGATTCAACCTAGATTAAAAAATTAATCTGGACTTTTATTTACAGTTAGTTACAGGGCTAAGTGTGCAATTTCTAGCCAGACAAAACAGTCCCAGCAGTGATTACAGAACTGGGCCTGGCTTATTTTGGGAGAGGAATTTCTCCCCTGGGGAGCATAACCAGCTGCAGCCAGTTTCTCACAGTTGTCATGAACTTTACTGGCACTAATGTGTTATCACTAAAGCCAGGATTAGTTCTTTTAGTCTTCTTTTTTCAAGATTATATTTCATTATAAAATTTTGGAAGCTCACCTTTGCCTCTCATTTAAATCCTCTTTTCTGTAACACATAGAAGGTGAGTTTGGTTACCCCATGAACACTGTTGAGTTTGATTGGGATATCCTTCGTATACCAGAAAACAAAATTAGGTAATTCATCATCTAAATGAAATGAAACTCCATATTAGCATGTAATATTACAAAATTCCTTTCAAAACTTTCATAAAAGGTGATCAAGTGCTGCATTTTAATTTAATTAGGTGTGATGAATTTTCACGCATATTAGGCTGTAAAATTTTAAATTACATTTTTTAATAAAAGGTGTTCGGCTGTGCTTTTATTGCTACGTAAATTCTCGAAACAATGTTGTTGGGAAAGTCTCCCGTACATATTATTACATATATATATTACATATATTTGTGCACCTGTGTGATACTAGACTGTGTATGCCTCGTTTTTCCATTCCTAGATGTCTGTTTATAATGAGAAATATTAGGAAAATAGTCCCAGCAGCTGTCAGGGGGCTCTTGATAAGAAGATGATTATGCATTGGGAATGTATAATTCATGGCTACTTGGTGGATTTTGCAAATGTCCCAGTTGTATACAGTTGCTAATTGGTATGACATGATAGAAAACAGATCTTGGAAATACTGTCATTTAGGTTTGTGGCAATCAAGAAGCTGCTGTTTTAATGAAACTTCCCTGTTTGACGTTTAGGAGAAAATCTTAGTCCTGTATTAAAGACATTAAACTGTCTGGGCTGCTTATAAATATTAATTTACCCAACACAGAGAAGTCTGTGACATTTCCTTCAGAAGAAGGGATTAGCTTTAATTTTGCACATTGAAGTGAATCACTATACATTGGCTTCTGTAGTTCTGTATGTCATAAATTTTCTTTTAATATGCCATGTCTTTATCAGCACACTAATGCCAGGGAGGAAATAGGTGCATCTGCTTTGCCAAAGTTAGTTCAGCCGTTGTTGCCTTAATAAATGTTTTAGTTCACTGTTAGCATGTAATGACTTGAATGACATTTTATAGGCTGTTGTACATTTTCAGTCCTGACATTTTAAAAAGCTGCAGTTCTTATCTGTGACATGTCTGTGTGCTGATGCTTTGGCTCTTTACTGCTTTTTTAATATTTATATAAAATTTACTGGCAGTGACTATTACCCAGCGCATCTATTTTGAAAGGTCTGGCTCTACTCTCCACGTTGACTGAGCTGTTCAGATAGGGTTTGGAACTTTTCTGGGCAGTTTGCCACTACTTCTGTCCGAACTTTGTCTGCATTTGTATCAGCTGCTTTAGTTAATGGTTGCTCTCTTGATGTTAACATGCTGATTTACACTATAATTAAGAATGAGTAGGAGTTTATAAGGGAACTCGGAGCTTCTAAGTAGCACAAAAATAATGCTGTTTTAAATAAATTTCTAGAGATAATTGAGTGTAAATATTAGAATATCAAACAGCTTGTAGTCTGCCTCTTTGATGGAAAGCCTTGTAATGAGTGTACAGGGTGGCTGTTGTTCACTGTGGTGTGTGGTAGCTGTGTTTGCATCACATCTTTAAGTGCAGAGACCTCACTTCCCGTGGCTGTTTCATGTTTTGAGGCAAGTTGTGACAGAGTATATACCCACAGAGTATATACCCACACACTGAGTTGGGTAACATAGATATCTCATATTTGCCATCTGATACCTTACATAAAAGCAGAATTGCATTGTCAGTCAGAATTCTCTACATTTCTCTGTGAAACAAATTAGCAGGTCAGCAAATGAAGAGAGAAGGTGAAAGAAGAAGGTGCTTAGGGAAAAAATTCTTTTTCCTTACCTCCTTGTCACAGCAGATGCAAAATACAGCTCAGAGAATGCTAAACTTCTGGTGATTTACTCCTGATAGAGCTCCTGACAAGGAAAACGTAAAATTGCAGAGTATCAGCTTCTTGCAGTCAAAAAGACACAACATGGATGGACAAATTAATATGGCAGCAAATGAGCTCTTTTCCAATGGTTTCTTCCATTGCTGTAACTGGAGTCACACTGCTGTAAGGGAGAGAAACATTAGTTCCTTGAGGCTGATTTTGGGTTTTAACAGTGCAGTGAGGGCTGTTGCAATGAATGTGCAGGTAATTTTTCTGTTACCAAATAAATTACATCATCCAAATTGTTTATTAGTTATTTTAATGCTAGGAATACCAGAGGGAGGGTCATTTGAGTGACAGAAAGAGCCAAAAATAAAGGCTTTCCATTCATGACCCGGGCAAGATTTTGCAATGCATGCTTGTAGTAGTAGTGCAGCTGAATTGAATAGTACTCTGCTTGTCTATCCACACTATTTTGTTGTCTCATTTACTTTGGACTACAGCACTTGCCTCACACTTGGCAGTGTTAATTGCTGCCATTTCTATGCAGAGGCAAAGGATCTGCTCTGTGGCCCAGAATGTGTTTGTCATGGTTTGTGTGACACTGGCTCCTTGTCACTGATAATGAGACTGGCACAGTGTGAGCCAAAGGCCAAGCAAGTGCAGTGCAGTTACTGAGCTGTACCTGTCTGAAGTCTGCTCCTCACACAACTCACTGCCCTCAAAGTTGTTTTCAACAACTTGGGTACATGTTCAGAAGCTTTTTGAATAAGAGACCAAGAAGATGTGAGGAGTGGATTACCAGCACAGTCCAGGCTTAGCTGATGAGACATTAGGAAAAAGGAATGGTAGGGCTGGTTGTGACAGTACTTTCCATCATGGTGGTGGTGTAAAAATACTGATCTGTCAGTGATGCACACACCTGCAAAGGTGCAGCATCAGAATTTGTCCCTAAGTCTTCCTGTAGTCCAATAAGCTACTCTGTCTCACCATGCTAGAAAGAAGTTTTAGTAACTAATTATGTTCACTGGAGTAGGACAAGAATGGAGTGTGGTTGGGATGCAATTGTGGAACTTGCTGACTGGCAAGAAATGGTTTGCTGATAGATGCTTTACTTTCCCAGACATTTTTGCAGTGTCAGTGCCTTGATGTTCTGTTAAGTTCCTTATTCTGAAAATATTTATCTTAATTAGTTATTATAGCTGGAGACTAATTGTCTAATTTCTCTTTTTTTAGTCATTTCTTGGCGGGTGAACATAAACCCAATCAGTCTTTAGCAGTGTGACTGGGGTAATTAGTTACAAGTGAGAGATAACAAGCAATCTGAAAAGACATTACAGGTTTTTCTCCACCTTTCTCGCTTGAGAGCTGTAAGATACTTGATTAAAATCAGCAATAAAAGTATATCACTTGAATGAAGCAGCATTTTTGTAATGAAGCACAGGTGTTTTATTACATGTAATGTGGGCCAAGCTGGTGGGTTCCCCCCCCCTCCCTGAACTTCAGGTCACTTTATCTAACAGACACCAACTATGGGCTGAAGAGGGGATTTGCAGTGTAGCCACGAGCCTCAGCACGCTCCAGGCTTCCCAGGATTTGGAGCTGAAACTCTGAGCTGGCACAGGCAATACAAACCCAGGCTCAGTTTGCAGTGGCACTTGGACTGCACCCCTGTGAGTGCAGCACTGCATGATCCAGGTGTTTGCCATAACCCACGCAGCACATCAGGGGCTGCCACTGTTGTAACAAATACTCTGCTCCAAGAATGAAAAGTAGATTTGTGTTGAAAACACAAGCAGTTTTTTTCTTGATAATCAGCACTAAATTTCAGGCTGTGATGATCACCACTGATTGCTTGTGGTATTTTATATACATGTTTTTGAGATCTTGTTCAATAGACAAGTGCCATTTCTTCCCAGGTTATGTGCTAAGAAAAGAGTCAGTAGCCCACAGCTGTACATGAATGCTGTGGTGGAACTGGGTCTTACCCAGGGTGTCCCAAGCCTGGAGCAGCTTGTCTTCTTGACTTTGAATCCACAGCAAAAATGCAGGTGGAAAAGGAGGAAAGAAAAATCAAGGGAAATATTTTTTACAGTATTTTTTGTCTGCTTCAGGTGACACTAAATGTAAATAATTATTTCTAGCTTAAAAATGGGCAATATTTTAATAAAATGCATAAAATTAGCTCACTTATAGGAGATAGCCATATTCTTGTTATGAGACAAAAGTTAAAGGAGAATAGGCTTCAAAGAAACCCTCATCCTCTCTCAGAGATGTATAATTCTGTTTAAGCACCTGTTTGGTTATACTGAGTCTGCAGAATTAAAGTGTTTCTCCTTCCTCACCATTGATACATTAATTTGGCTTTACTGCATCTTCCAGGCAAAGGGGGAGTGAAAAAGGGTCTGATGAGGGAGCCAGTGTCAGGATGGCAGTGGAAGGGTAGTGGCAGGTCTGGTTTATGGGTAAACTTTAGACTGAGTGGAACCCAGCAAAGGTGATCTGCAGGAATCAGCTGCTTGAAATGTTCTTGCTCTTGGAGTGAGTACAGGAGGCTGGAAATCCAGTCTTGCTTGTTAACTGTAAGAGAAACAGCTAAGATAAGAAATGCTGTAATGGCAATGCTGCATGAAGCTTGAAAAAAAAATGGAATGTTGAAAAGTGTTGAGTTCTTTCTGGTGAATTTCAAAGGTGAATCTCTTCCTGCCCTAATTTCTCCTATTTCTTGCTGCTAGAATAAAAAATGTCAAACAAGATGAGGTGTATCTGTCGAGTTGACATTTTTAGAGCCACTAGATGGCATTTAGACCTGGATGACTGAAAGTGCTGTGATGTATGCTTATGAGGGAAACATTTTTGGCTTTTAAATCTGTGAATTAATGGGGAATTAAATACATATTGGATTGAATCCTAAGCTTAGGATGTGTGATATATGCACATATGGGTGGCACTGGGACAGAAATCTAAAGGGTTGGAAGAGCTAGTTGGTCAAATGTGCTCTTTTTTATGGAGTTTAATTTCTATACTTCAGTTCTCTGGGAGTTTCTTGGGATTTCAGGTGATGGTGGAATAGATGTCAGAGCCAATGCTTTATATGTTCACCAGCATGACTCAGGAAAAGGGAACTGAGGGGATAGATACACAACTAATAGAGTTTCACTGCATTATGTAAATGTTAGCAGTCATTTAAAAATAATCCTTTCTTCCTACTTCTCCTGGATGGAATAAAAATGTCTCTTGTTTCTTTGTTTCTCTTACAGAGTTACTGTCGAACAAAGGGAGAATTTCCATCTTAAAGCCTCTGCAAGAAAGGGACACTATAAAAGGTACTGTGTTTCTGCAGTAATTTGAGTCTCTTGAGTATCTTGCTGCTTTGTCATTATGTATGTTCTTAAATAAGTCCTTTTATTAAATTGTCTTTACACCTCTCAGAAATTCCTTAGTTTGCATGCTACTGAAGTCCTACTAAAATTTGTTTAAAATAGTGGTAGAATGGTTCTGGAGCAGAAAGAAGGGAATTCTTAGATCTTAAAACTGGAACTAGGACAGGAGCCCCTTGACAGCTGAGGCACTGGCAAAATGCAAATGGTAGCTGAGGGAAACAGGGATGGTAGTTTTCTCTTTTGTGACTTCATACCATCTCTGATCCATGTCTCCCTTCTCCTATTACCATGGAAATCCTCATTTAGCTTCACTCTACCCTTGACAGAGCAGGGGATGTCTCAGTTTGTCTCCTTCCTGCATTTTCAGCAGGTGGACTCTGAGCATTCACTTTCCTGTTCTCCACTCATGCTTGTGTTTTCCTAAGATTTGTCTTGCACCTGAACAAGCTCAGTGAAAGGCTGTGCTTATGTCTGGCATCCCACCCCTTTCTGCAGGAAGGGTCAGACTCCTGGAATGTGTCATCCTCTCGACATGCCCTCCCCACCAACTATGTGTCAGCCTTTCTCGGCATCCAAAGGTCAGTCCTCTGGTTGCTTACAGGAGGACCCATGAGCATTTTCAGCTGCTCTGATTTCACCTCAGTACTTTGGTGTGTCTGTTTTAAATCTGGGGACTTGGTAGGGAATATTGGGTTTAAAAACTAAAGTACTCAGTTTTTTATTTTCCTGAAATACTGCTCCCTTCTGTGTACTGCTTTATTTTTCTCAGTGTAGGTGGATTATAGTTTTAGCCAAGCATTCCTTGAAAATAATCCTCTGAATAACAAGTATCATGTTACTGATTTTTATAAAGTTCTTTCTGTTTTCATTTGATTGTTTTTAGATTAAAAATTGTTCCTTTTACATACATCAAACCAAAAAGTTCTATGGAAATAAACAGCCCATTTAGACTTTGAAAGTTGTTTGTAGGAAAGATTCTCAACAGAGTTTACTGTCTGACTTGTTTGGAACTTACCTCTGTTACTTTCATAGTCTTAATGAAATGAGTTAAAGTTGTTTATAATACAGCTGGAATACATTCCTATTTATACTGTGCAGGATTTTAATTTCTATATAATAGAGGTTTGATTTAAACATTTGAAGTGGTTCAACAGTTAAAGCAAAATTACTTTTTTTGTCACTCAGCACAGTTATCAGTAGAATGGTTATTAAAAAGGGATGTTTGAATAGAAAGTTGGTTCTTGGAGCTGATCTTCAGTGATCTGTAAGAAATAATTCTACTTCTAAGTAATTGTAATTAGGCATTAGTGATAAGTGGGTTCCTGGAAATAAGAAATATTCTTGAAGGGTGTTACAAGCAAAAAAAAGCATTAAATGCAGGATAAGCTTGGGAGGGGAGAGTCTAAATACAGGTATCTGGAAGAAGATGATTTGTCCAAAAGATGATTGATAGTGACCCTCTAAATCCAAAAACTTCTCCAAGTCCTGCTGATTTTTGTGTCAGAGTCAACCTCAGCACTGATGGTGTTTAAATGTGATACTTGTCCAGTTGAAATGGAGGCTTAAGAGAAGGTCAGATTCAGAACAGGTTTTCCATTCAGGAAAAGAGGGAAAGGGAGAAGGGGGAATCCCTGGAGGTTCCATGTGGGTGCTGCTATGTTGCCTGTTCAAGGTTGTGGTGACCCCTGCCAGGCTTTCAGCTCATCCAGAGCTGAAGGGAGACCCCCTATCCCTGAGCTGTGCTGGCAGCCCCAGTGCTGCTGACTGATGGCAATAGATTTAACTGTGTCTGCAGAGCCACTAATGGAAGAAACTTGCACAAAAATTTCCCTAACTGATATGAGAAACAATCAAATTATTCTAGCTCAAGTTTTCCTAAAA
>VYZS01046403.1:27723-51462 GCA_013400695.1 Neodrepanis coruscans
CTCCAGCAAACATGGGGACTAAATTGGCAGTCAGTGACCCATTGGTGCTACATGTTTTAAGACAAAATAGATTACACAGACAACCTGATTATCCTTAAAGCTTCCTTCACTTTGGTTTCATATGGGACTAGATTTACAGACAGGTAGAACGAAGAAAGTGGCTTTAAGCTGTTGTGCAGTGGGCATCTTTTAGAAATGAATGTCCCCTTTCTAACAGTGATCTGTGAAGTGATCTGGAGCCATTTGGAGCTTGTACCTCTGACATGGTGAAGTCGCCTGCCTGAGTAAGGCTGCTCATTTCTGAGATCATCATGTTCAAGTTCTCTGTTTTCAGTTGTCTGGTTACAATATCCAGTTCTCCAACATTCAGTCATTCTCATTCCAGTCTGGAGTTCTCCCTGATTTAGGACATGAACAGTAGATCTCACAGAAAATGCAAGTACTGATTACTAATAACAGCTTAACTAAGGTGGTTTTGGTTTTTGTTTGTTTCTTTGGTTTTTTTGCTAGGAGTATCAGGGTTTACTTCTCTGAATATTGTTTCTTTTTCCTTCAAGTTAGGAGGAAAACGGTGTAATAAATGATTTCTGTATCATAGTGAGAAGAGCCTGGGAGATGACTGTTCAGAGGAAGCTGTAATACTGTATTAACTAACTCTGTCTTCTCTTTCCTCTCTCTTGTAGCTGGCTCTGCTTGAGACTGCTCTCCTGCTTTATCTGTACTGTTTTAGGCTTAGTGGGTGATGTCACAGCAGCTCTAACCCTCAGGCCCTGGTACCTCTCTAGGTGTGTATGGCTCAGTTTTCTCTGCATGCTTTCTGGTGTTGCATGGGGGGCAACAGTCATGTTATACTGCTCATCTCCTGTGGTACTTCAGGCTGAAAATGTCATCAGCATGTGTTACACCTCAGTTCCATAGATTATCTAAGCCCCATTTCTGCTTTTATTCTGATGGTTTTCTTCCTTGTAGAAGCACATAGCTGCTGCTTGCATGCCCACAGGCCTTCATGTTTGCTGCTGCAGCTGCCGAGTTGCTGTATGTACAAGCTTCTTGTTGCTCACTGTCGTACCATCCCTTGCCAGCAGGACCAGTAGACTTGAACTGGGCTGGGATAGAGCAGTAGTGGGACAGCTGTGCTCAGTATTCAGATTGTTGGACCTAAGGAATCTCCTGTGTGCCCTGAGAGCCACTTCCTCTCCTGCTGAGAGAAGCCTCTGTGCTGTTCTGTAGCTGACTGGAGGACACTGCTCTCTCCAAATGCAGCTCACCCAAGTACCTGAATGCCTTAGGAAGGCAGAATACTTTGGAAAATGAAGGGGATTTGAGGTTCTCCGGGACTGTTATGATTTAGATACTCAAATCTCACAGAACTTGAACTCCTCTTAATCTCAAGGGCTCTTTAAAAACTCCTGACTATCAGCAACATCCTGTATTAGCAAAATTAGTGTGCAGAGTTGATTCACTTTTTTTGAGGAGTAACAAGTGACCCCAGGCATGGCAGTGTTTCCAAGAGCCCCAGGCCTGGGTGTGAGCTGAGGGACCCCCGTTTCATCCCTTTGCATTTGGGAGATTTTCATCCTTATTGAGCACTCAAACTGTATTGACTTAGAAGAGGCCTTTCAATCCATCATTTTTTCATAGGAACTGTCAGAAAAAGCAGAACCTCTTACTTTGCTGTAACTCTAATGCAACACTAATATATTTAGAGTCACGTAGGCAGGAGAGAGATTTGCTGCTGTCAGCGTAGCCTTTGACACTCTGTAGGCAACTCTTTGCTTCGTTTAGAAATGCAGCCTAAGGAATAATTTTTCCTTGGCTGCTATAGGTCTAATATTTTCATTTATTGATACCCTTTTCAGTGTACTTTAATTTATTTACAAATGGTAGCAAATTGCAAGTGGCAGCCTGAGTAACCAACTCATGAGTCAGTACTTTCATTTTTCTCCTCTAGTCTAGACTGCTGATAATGTAAATTGTTGAAACCCTGGGTAAATAATTAGGAGTGCAATCAACAGCAGGCAAGTATTTATCTGCTAATAAAACATTTGAAATGCAGACGTCTGTCTTTGTCCAACAGTTCTTAAAAGGCAGTTATTGGTCCTGCTGCTGTTTCTGCATAGCAATTAGGATTTTTATGGTCACTAATTGTACATCTGAACATTTATACAGTTTATTTTCTGCCCATGTTTTTCCTTGCACAGAGAAAAGAAGTACAATATTTATGGTTGGAAGGAGGTTAACGCTATATTTTCTGCAGAGAGATCTCTCTAGAGTTTTGTACCATTTATAGAACCCAAATTTTCTACATTCTCTCATGTGGCATCAAGGTCTTATATCTCATTACTGATTTTCTGAATGTCACGTTCTCAGAATGTGACTTGAAACTTACACACATACTTTTATCAACTGTGATATTCATTATTAAAGCTGTAACTGCTTCAGAAGAGGGGCTTCTAGATTTTTCATGCACTACTGGTAATGCTTTTCCTTAGAAGAGACTCTAGCATTATATATTCTAAAGGGAACCTGCTTGTTTAAATTTAGTTACTGCAGGGTATATCTTGTCATCTTCTTCCTACATCCATACTGGAGTCACTTTTTTAAATCAGTCCATAGAAATACCCAGCCTTTGGGACCTCCCAAAAATGACTTCTGCATTGGGTCATGGTTGCATGTGAGGGAGAGCAGTTTTAGCTGCAGACAGTGAATTCCTGGAAGATGGGCTCCTGCAGGAGGTGACTGAGGAAACCTGAGTTCCTGCTCTGCAGCGCCTCTAAGGAGCCCGTCTCTGCTCAATAATCCCGACCCATCCAGACTCTTTTCTTGGGCCTGGAGCATCCCCTTGTCTGAGATGCATTTGGATCTGTGGCCATCAGGCTGTTCTCTACTCTATTGTGAGGGCAGTAATAATTAGTAACCCATGAGCTTTAAGAATATCTCGTTAGAAATGCCCCTACCCCAAGCCCAGTGTGTTTTTCCTGAAATAGGATTAGTGCCCAGGTCTGTGAAGTCTCAGTCCTTTCACACTCCAAGGAGTCTGTGAGTATGTCTGTACTCCTGGGAGGAGAGACAACAAACAGAGCTGCCTCCATCTGTGCAAAAGCAGGGAAGCACAAAAGCAGAAACATGAAAGTTGGCTGCACACGAGGCAGCTGAGGTCCAGAAAGTCTGGCTGTGTTCATGTGTAACTGTGGCAGGGCTAAATCCTGCTGAGCTGGAGCAGATGAGTCTTCCTGTGACTTCCTGTGAATCACGTTATCCTTTTAGATGGTTGTGATTCTCCTTTGCAAAAACCAGTGTGGTCTCTGAAGCTTTGATGGATTTTTAATAATCTATTCAAAGGTCTCGGAAGTTGAAAGCTTGGTCTATATTTGACTAGTTTGTGATATCTGGAAAACCCTTTGGTGGTTTTTGGTTTTCTTTCAGAATCTAAATAGGACTGAAATCAATGCATAAATGAGAAAAGTCACTTCTGCCTGCTGGCCTGCAAACATGAAAGGCTCAAGTCATGGTTATATGTAAACACTATGAGAGATTAATATATGGTTTCATATTAACCCTGATTCCTTTAGCAACTCTGTAATACAGAGTTAACAATGAACACAGAGCTACTGGCAGGTTATTTTCCATTAAATCAAGGTATATGTCGTTGGGTTTGGGTCTGTTACTTCTCCCCTCGTATCTTTTGGGCCTGTTGGATGGTTTCAACTGAATATGACAAAAGAAAGGAGACCTCAGGCCTACTTAGGAATTTCCAGAAAACTGTGTGAAAACATGCAGCTTAATACCTACTAATAATCCTCTTCTGGGAATGTAACAGTGTATGTCCATGTTATCATTAGCTACCAAAGAATCTGCCCAGGAAAGGGATCTGATAGATGTAACAGTCATGGAAAATGCATCATCTGAAGGCACTGAATGATGAATTGCAAAGCATCAGAAAAGCAGGGTTTGGAACTATCTGTGCTCATGGAAATCCTTGTTGATAGATGGAAAACAAAGAATCTTTGGCGGCACATGAAGGGACAATTTCTCAGGACTTAACTCTCAGCACAGAATATGAACAGTTTTTGAATTACAGGAGCTTGAGAAAATTCTGCCTCTGCTCATCTCAGAGGTGCTTTAAGTAGTTCAGCAGTAAACTGATTTCTTTTTTAACTTTAGTGAAAGGGTTCTGGTGAAGCCATCATTTATATTTATATTATGTTGCTGATTTCATAGTCTTAGGAAAACATTTTAAATTATGTTCACGTCACTGATCTGTGGATCAATGGGGAGTTTTACTGCAGGCACCATACAGCTGGAGATAGGCTTTTAAATGGGATACTTCATAACCCTGCTAGAGAAGGCATAAAGCAGAAGATATATCCCATCTAGGTAGTTCTCAAGTTCTTTTTTCTGCACTGAGAGAAAAGCAGTCCTGTGTGTTTTCCATGGAACATGTTTGATTTTGGCTTTTTCATTTGCATTATTAGTGAACAGCTGCATGAAGGACCTTTTCATTGGCTGAAACCATCAAGAACATTTCAACTGCAGTTGCATACTCTGCATTTAGAAATGTTTTCCATATTACAGTGTGCTGGTATAAGTGAAAAATAAAAACTCTTTTCAGCTATTGTCTGCTAAGTTTGGGCAAGGGGGTGGAAAAAACAGACACAACTGTCTTCTTGTGCCATGAAGTTTCTGTCCTTAAAAATGTTAATCTTGTCATGCTGTTAAAGACAAAAATTCTGAGTGTCTGTAGTGAGAGTGTTCCTCATTCCCTCCAAAGCCGTATCTTTTTTTTGTATTTCTTTTAAGCACATTATTATTTGCACAGTGAAATTAGCTTTGCAAGAGAGATGAAAACCCTTGTCAGAGCAATTTTAGCAAAAAGATCAAAGGAACTAAATACAAATTCTCTGCAAGGTGAGCATATGCTTTTTTCTTTTTTGAACGAGGAAGTCTTAGATTAATTGCTTTTAATTTAAAATCAAGCTAATGGATGGAAAGACGAATGCTTTTCCAAGAGCTCTGTAGTTTGCTTCTTAGAATGATCAGTGTTTTAGCAGGGTGACTAACGATGTGCATTTTTTATTTTTAACCTCTGAACCTGTGCCCTCCCCACCTTTCACCTCACCCCTTTCCATTTGCCCTGGTCAGTTAACAGGCAGGAGCGTTTGAAAGCAGTCATGGATGACTATGATATCAGGTCTGCTGCCAGCATTTTGGCATCTGTTAAAGAGCAGGAGGCTCGTTTCGAGCGGCTCACCCGCGCACTCGAGGAGGAGCGGCGCAATGTGTCCCTGCAGCTGGAACGCGCCAACCAGCCCGCAGACCGAATGAGCATCTGCAACATTGGCAATGGGCAGCCTCTGGCAACAGCCTGGCAGCAGCTCGTACTGCAGGTAACAGCCTGCTCCTTTCACCTGTCACTAGAGCCCATCCCAGAGGTGCATGGTGTGTGTTGTCAGCGTTTCATTCCGTAGTTTGTCTCCCGATACCCCAGAGCTGCAGCGCTTCATTGAGTAGTTTGGTAGCTCAGACTTTAGAGTCTTGGCTTAAAAGTTGTTCTTACTTCCTGTTAGCTCATGGGATACTTTTAAAACTATGTGCATAATTGAGTATAAACTGTAAACAAGAGATCTCGACACCCTCCTCTAAATCTGTGCACTTGCTGTAAATGCAGTGATGTGCTGGTGACTGAAAGAGAAGGCTGGATCATAATCTCCATAGCAAACAAAATTTCCATTAGAAATAGTTGGACTTTGAATAGAGAGAGCAGCATGAAAAGCAGGAATTTCCCTCCTGCAAAGTCTTATTGTTTGTCTAGGGAGGACGTCATAATTTGTTTCTCATGTAGTGAATTGATAGGCTTTATTTTAATGATGCAGACTGGCTTTGTGGGTAGCTTTATATTTCCAAATATTGTTTTGATTGATATGAGTTCTTTAACTGTTTAAATGTGCAATGATAAACTACTTAATGTCTCTAAATTACTTCAGCTGGCAAATCCCCCTGACATGCAAGGTAAGTCATGCAGAAGCAATAGCACCATTCGTGAAGGTCTGTTTCCTAAGAAAACATTGTTCAATTCAGAAAGAAACTGTGAGCTATGGGGATTCTAAAAGTTGTTTCCCAGTTATACCAGACAGTTCTACAATTATATTTGCATTGAGCTGTACTCAGGCAGACTTTACATTGTATTATGTTAGCACCACTCTTCTATTAACAGCTGCCGTGTTCTTGTGTGTGTAGGTTCTCAAATTTGGGACTTCATGTGGAAGGAGCAGCCTGCAGTAGTTAGGCTAAAAGTCTGATCATGGCTGGTAGGAGCTGTGAGTTGTCATCCTCTGATCAGCAGCTGGGCTGGGAGAGGGGAGATGTGCTTACATACTTTTTTTTAATAGGAAAAGGACAAGTTCACCTTCACTTTTTCTGAATGACTTTGTGTGAAGTGCCTGATTAATGGCTTCAGAAAGAAATTCCTTATCCACAAAACTGATGAAGCATGAGTTTTCTGCAGTGTTATGGCTTAAGGTCTAACCACTTCCAAGAAAACTTAATAAGAGAGTTTTAAGTTACTGGGATCTACGTGACTCTTATGGAGAAACAGCCCCTGTAAATGACTTCAGACTGAATCTGTGTACACTCAGCTCATTGTCACTGGGCAAGGGGAGCTTTAGTTCATAAATAATTAGCACTGAGGTTTTTAGAGTAACTTCTGTATGAAATAAAATGGTTGAACAGCTAAATAGCACACTTAAGAATTAATGTAAAGTTATTTGTATGAATTTTCATTAAATGTACTGAAGACCAAATTCCTCCCTGACTTACTAGAATTAAGTTGTGTTTAAATGAAGGATGAAAGCTGTACATTAAATGTTATGCAGAATATATAATGATTTCATCTTTAGTATTATATATTGCATTTCATTGCAGAGTACACAAAGCAAAAGGCACTTCTGCTCTGCTGTCTGTAAGGATTGTTCAGGCACAGTAGTGAAGTGCAACTCTCTGGAGCTGTGTTTCAGGACTGGCTGATTTCTGTGTATCATCCTCTTCAAACATTTGTTGTAAGGAATATTACAAAATAACTCAAGTAGTACCTTTTCCATTTGGAAGTTGTTTGGTGATTATACATGATCTGGTTATTGAATAGAATTTGGACAAAAAATGGGGGTTAATTCCATTTTATGAGAATGCTGTGAGGATCATTAAAGATTATTTGGCAAGGCATCAGTTTTCCATGTTGTTTGTTGGTCAAAGTGGAATCTGACAAAGAGATTTGTAAGGGAAGTGTGATAGTCAGGGCTTTGTTAAGAGTCTCTTTCAGCCCCTTTAGAAAAATACACATTCCCAAACTTACTCCCTTCTTAGAGTACAAAATGAAGTGCCTTATTTATAATTTCAGACAAGGAAAAGTGTACTATAGGCAATGTGCCAGGAGTGTAACAGTTTTCTGAAGTCCTCAAAAGATAAAATCAAGGTCTTATGAAAATATTGATTCTAGCGAATTAATTTGGGGGATTTTTTAATATTTTTTATTTTTTTAATACCAACTTTATACTTGTTCTGTAAGAATAGTTAGGGATGTGCTGTAATTGCCAAAAACATGTGCATAGACTTCTTAAATTTGCATTAAGAAAGTGTGGATAATCTTTTCTGAAAGTCACCTTAAAGTAGTTGTTTTTAATGGAAGAAGTTGATTACTTGGACAATCTAAACAAATTATTAATGATTTGTGCAGATATTAATTAGAAATAGTTGAGATTATTCTTTAATGGAAAATTTTCTCAGAGAAAGGGTTTCTGGAGCTGTTGTTCTCACAATGAGAAGTCCTCAGTGTTGCTGAGATGTCTCCCATTAATATAAGTTTCCCAGTGCAGTCACAGTTCACTGAGTTTCTACATCACTGGTGAGCAGCACTTACATGTGTCTTCGATGTGTTCAAGGATCTGGTTGATACTGATTTTTACAAGCTCGATAAATCTTAGTACTCTTCATGTGTGAGGTGTTCAGTTTAATCTCCCTGGTGTTATTTAACTTCTTTTCAGGTCAGCCTTGTGCTGCGCTTCACAGAGGGCACTGGGGTTGGGTGGGGAGGGATCCCTGTGGGATGTGTGCTGTGGTGGGCTGGCTGTGTGTCCCCACGGCACAGCTCACCCGTCACAACACGAGTTTTTAATAAAAAAGCATATTCTCTTCTCTTTTTTTTATATACTTTTATTAAAACATTAGACATGCGAAACTTATTAAACACAAGGCTGTATCCTGACTCGGTTTGAGTTGGAATGGCTCCATGATTTCAGAGGAGCTCTTGTCAAGTCTGATCAGCTGGGGAGCTGAACAATGTTTGCATTCAAAGGTTGTTTCCCATTGGTGCTCAGTGACAGCTTCCGTTCCTGTTGGTGCTTCATAACCAGAATAAAGTACAGCATTCAATAAACTTATTTTGCCAACAAATGCACTGTAACAATACTTTGACATCAGTGATTTTTCATTGCCCTACAGGGGTTTGAGAGGGGTTCCTGTCAAAAAAAGATAGGTGTTATCCCCCTTCTTACAGATAGGAAAGCTGTAGGAGTTGCCAAATCTGGTATTTATGGTTTAAATGACAGAAATCAATCCTTTGCATGCTGGTCCAGATATCAGAAAAAAAATCAGCTTGTGGGGGAAAAAAGCTACAGAACATTTTCATAGTTACGATTTGAATCATTTGTTTTCATGTTATGTTCCAGAGAACATAACAGATAACTGTTTAAAAACATATTTTTCCAATTTTTTAATATTCTAGGAAGGTGTTTTGTAGCCGTAATTAAGCACCAATAGTCTTTAGTCTCTGTTAATCTGAGGTACCTGTGATTTCTACCAAAAATGATATTTCATGACTTGAGGTTCAGTTTCAAGTAAAAGGTGAATTCTAGAGCACACCAGAACACACAGTGAGAGTTTAAAAAATACAAGATTAGCTTAAATTACCTTTCTAAGAAAATATCATCAGGTTAACCTTCGAGTTACAGTGTGGGCAACAATAACATTTGTCTGTATTGCATTACTTCACACTGACATAGTATAGACTGTTACACTATAAAGGCTGTTTCCAGTTCTGTCATAGTAAGAACATGGTTACATTAATATTGTATATAGTGGGTGCATTAATATTGTATATATGTTTGAACATATACAGAGAAGAGGCAAAAATGGATTCTGAGCTGCACTGAATCTTCACCTTTTCTCTCCATCTCACACAGAATGCACTTCCATCTTTGCGTGTGACGTTCTATGTAATTAGTTCTAGTTTGTAGTGCCTCTTGGCTTCCTGTGTTACATAACATATTTGTGCTCATATTAAGGGACTGACAGCATGGAAAATTTCTTTTTTTTTGACCTTGCCTTACAGGTAAGGTCAGGTACAGACAACAATGCTGTCGGTTCATGATAGCTCCCTGGTCTTACTGTACTATTTCCAACTACAGTGCCAAATACCCAGAAAAAACCTCATTGGTAGTTAACCCATGGATGTTCTACTTCTGTTAGTACTGAGCAGATAGCAAAATGTTGAGAGAACTTGCAGGGATAGTCCTAATCCCTTTATAAAACCAACTGAAACTATTGAAATGCATGTTCTGCTTGAGGGGTACAGCATGGTTTGGTGGCAGAGTCACCTCACGTCTGTTCTCCAGCTCCTGCTGCCCCTGCTCAGCTCCTCTCGCTCTGTAATTTGGCTCTTGTGTTCCTTTAGCCTGCAGGTTCCTGGAAGTTACACATGCTCTGCCCTCAGCCTGCAAATGCAGGACGTGTGAGTGGTCTTACTGAGTTTCTAGGAGTGACCTGGGTCAGGTTTCAGCTTCTACATATGTGCAACTATTCAAAGGTTCCAAGAAGGAGAAGGGGGGAGAGTGGGGAATATGATTCCCATGGGAGAAAGGCTTAGATGAGAATTCAGTGTGAGCTGAGATACTTGCAGTACCGAGGAATCCCAGCAGTTGGGACCTGCACCAGGAGCCATTACTCAGCTGCTTTTCAGAGTGACGTGTTCCTTGTGTATGAGGTGTGATCCTGTCCCTGGCTTCTGCTGTCTTGGAGATGATAATAAATCTGCTTAGCTTGGAGTTTTTGCTGCCTTTTTTATGGACAGTTTCCCATCTCTGTGAAAGCATCAGCTCCTGGTTTACAGTGAAAATCGGGACCTTTTGGTGACAGCTCAGCAACAATGAAAACTGGCAGCAAGGAGCTGGTGTTTCTCAGGCCAAAGTACTGCAGTTGGCTTCAGAACTGAGCCAGAGGAGGAGCTCTCCTGGAGTTACTGCAGATGCACAAAGTGACAGCACGACATCTTACACCTCTGTGAGCTCAAGGAGCTCCTGCTGTTTACCTTTCTGCTGGGATGCCCCAAATTCCAAAAGAAATCCTAGAACCTGCTTCCTGTATTGCAGGAGGAATTCCATAGCATGGGGCTAAAAAAAAGAGTTTGTGCAACAGGTATCACATGGGAGGCTCTGAAAATGGACTCCAGTATATTCCTGCAAGAATTTACAATTCATTGTTCTTCTGTTTCTTGTTGTAGTCTCTATCCCTGTGGTTATTCTTCAGTCTTCATTTAAGGCCTTAGATGGTAAAAACATGGATACAAGTGAATGAGAATATTAGCCACCAATTTCAGCAACAACTAAGAAGATTTAACCAGCTGCATCAGAAGCTGTGCACTGATTTCCAGAAGGAATTTATTTGATAAGCAAACCACCTAAACCACACTTAATGGAGTTATTTGGGGCTCAGAACTGCTGGCATGCAGCAGAATCCACTCAAAATCTGATGCATTATCTGAGAAGTGTTTGTATAAAACTTTGCCAGCAACTTTAGTTTAAAAAGATTCCAAAGGATTCAATAAAAAAATAATAAAAAAAAGAACCCGGCAACTGAGAAACTGAGCCTCTGTTTGGTAAGGAAAGAATTCTTTTCTTCTTTCCATCACAAAGATTTGTTTTTTTCCAAATTTAGCCACACAGTATTTTATAGTCTCACATGTGCAGGTTGAAAATATGTTTCCTTTGAAGGAATCTCACTTTTTTCTCTGTCATCAGCAGTACCTCCCATTCATGTCTCACACTTCATCTCTTAAATATGTGCTCTGCAACTTTATAGGAACTGCTAAATTCCAAAGTGCCATCTAATGTTTGTCTGCAGGACAGCAATTGCCTTACAGTAGTGATTATAATAGTGCAAAGCAATGACCAAATCTACCCTAAGCATCTGAAATGTTTTTGCAGTTTCATTTGCCGTGAAAGTTTCAACTCCTTTTGTTTTGTGTGATTTTTTATTGCACAAGGTTTTAGAAGCAACTGAAAGGCAAAGATTTTCTTATTTTGTTTGCCATTTTTTCACCACTGTTAACCTTTCTGGCCTAGAGTTGTGCCAGGCTTAAGTTAAAAATATTTAAATTGAATGACAAATTCACTGTTTCATGATAATTTTCCATGATTTTACATTTCTTTACTAAAAGAGCCATGTTTTCTTCTAAAAGAATGTATAAGAGAAACACATGAAAATTGAGTTCTGGTTGCTGTGTGTTCCTCATTACAGAAACACGCATCTGGGCATTTTTGCATGATGTCTTCAAGTGTTACAACATCAGTAAGTACAACAGCAAGTGATTATTAAAAATGTCTTAAAACAGGAATATTAAAGAGTAGTATCAGGTTTAACAAGATTTTTTTAAAAACCAACTTTCTAGTTGCATTTACCACATTTGCTTCCTGATAATTATCATGAATCATCTTACATTACAGTTGTGATTTATTTTTCACGTCCTGCTTCTTGTTTGTTTCTCAGCTCAGACACCAGGACATGATTAACTGTCCTGTTTTTTTAAGTTTTTTAGTTCTCCTGCATTTTAGTTCCCAAGCATATGACTGTGTTAGCTTAGCTGGGATGTTCAGGAAGAAAGATTTTAAACCATCACAAAATCTCTTTGCACAATTTTATGAAAAGATTTTGTTCCTAATACAGGCCTTGATCCGTAGCCATGCAGTGAGGCAGAGCTTTATCCCTCCCTACCAGCATTGCACAGGAGCCAGTCCATCTTCCTAAGCCTCTACCCTTCCAGAGCCACATGTGGCTTCAGCAATGCTTTGCAGAAACTTTCAAACCACAAAGCAGCCCAACAGGCAATTTCCTCTTCCCCTGAGCCCTTTAGTCTTCCTACCTGAAGGGTTCAACCTGGCTTTGAAAACCAGAATTTCCTACAGTTCCATTTCAGCTGTCTGCAGTGTCTGTAAGCCCCTGTGAGCTAAGGCTGAAAGAGCCATAAATGAATGTTGGGTTATGATGACATTGATGAATTACTGAGTCTTTTGCTAGTTTAGGCCATCTTGTTAATGGTTCAGATTATGTTCTTGCTTGCTTTGTCTCAAATGTGGAGTAATTCACTGAAGTCATCAGTGTGACTGAGAACAGAATGGCCAAAGATGGCCATGGGCAGCCTGAGGCTCTGTGCCAACTATAATTAAAGCCTTTGATTTAAATAAATGTCGTGGTTTACTCTTTATATACATATTAAAAAAAAAAAAGCCAAACCACAAACCAACCAAACAAAAAATAAACCCCCCAATAACTGCTTCCTTTTTTAAGCTACCAAATTGCTAGCTGAAGAGAATACCTTTTAACCATAGTTGTGATGACTGGAAAATGCTGTAGAATACTGTTGAAGTTCATTTTAAGGATTTAATCTAAAATGCTGGTGGAGTGGCATTTTTAGAACACTGTAGTTAAAGACTGAAAAGAACTATGGTGTCTGTGTTTATAACCCATCTCAATTAGCTCTTCTTTATTTTTGCAGTCTTATTTTCATATGTAACTATTTAAAATACAAGAAGCTTGCTCTGGAATAAATTTCCTACACAGAGACCTTACTTCTCTCTTCTGAAGGAACTGCAAAACAGCTTCAGGTTTTGGTTTGAGGTCAGTAATTACCATGAAAATGGGTAGATTGGGTAGACAGTTATCAGTCCAGTACATCATGGCAAACCACATTTTTGCCTTCTGAATGAGAGAAGGATGTGTTGAGCTGGTACTTCTGAGCAAGTGTTTGTAATGTGCAGCTTGAAATATAGCACAAATTATCCAGAAAATCCCAAAACCAAAACAAAATTGAAGAAATAAAGAATGGTTAATACTAGATCTGTCTTTCTACATTTGAGTCTTTGTTTTCCCTTCCAGTAACTAAAGCATGAAATTACAGTCACAGTACCAACCTTAAACTTGATTTTTTTTTTCCTTGCTGTTGTCATTGTGTTATAAATGTCATGGTAATCTAAAAATTTTTTTCATAAACTGGAGGAGATTTTTATCCCTTTAAAATGCAGTTGATTCTTGTCTAAATGAAGCTGCTGGGANCCCCCAATAACCGCTTCCTTTTTTAAGCTACCAAATTGCTAGCTGAAGAGAATACCTTTTAACCATAGTTGTGATGACTGGAAAATGCTGTAGAATACTGTTGAAGTTCATTTTAAGGATTTAATCTAAAATGCTGGTGGAGTGGCATTTTTAGAACACTGTAGTTAAAGACTGAAAAGAACTATGGTGTCTGTGTTTATAACCCATCTCAATTAGCTCTTCTTTATTTTTGCAGTCTTATTTTCATATGTAACTATTTAAAATACAAGAAGCTTGCTCTGGAATAAATTTCCTACACAGAGACCTTACTTCTCTCTTCTGAAGGAACTGCAAAACAGCTTCAGGTTTTGGTTTGAGGTCAGTAATTACCATGAAAATGGGTAGATTGGGTAGACAGTTATCAGTCCAGTACATCATGGCAAACCACATTTTTGCCTTCTGAATGAGAGAAGGATGTGTTGAGCTGGTACTTCTGAGCAAGTGTTTGTAATGTGCAGCTTGAAATACAGCACAAATTATCCAGAAAATCCCAAAACCAAAACAAAATTGAAGAAATAAAGAATGGTTAATACTAGATCTGTCTTTCTACATTTGAGTCTTTGTTTTCCCTTCCAGTAACTAAAGCATGAAATTACAGTCACAGTACCAACCTTAAACTTGATTTTTTTTTTCCTTGCTGTTGTCATTGTGTTATAAATGTCATGGTAATCTAAAAATTTTTTTCATAAACTGGAGGAGATTTTTATCCCTTTAAAATGCAGTTGATTCTTGTCTAAATGAAGCTGCTGGGAGGGAACATAGGTCATTCATTCAAATGCAACCTATATACAGTGACATGTAGCTTCCTCTGTCCTTTGTTTCTAATGTAAATAGTGCTGTCACCAGACTGTCCTTGTTCTCATCGTGTCATATGACAACTTGGATGAAAAGGAGTTGAGTGATATTAGATGTAGCAAGATGGAAGCTGTGTTTGTGTACAAATTAAAACCCCAGAACCTACTGAAATGCCTAATGGTGTCAACCTACAGAAAGTGTCTGCTTCCTCTTTGTTCTGTTGTTCTTCAGCCTCATGGTCCTTTACAGCTCTTCTTTAATACTGGATTCTTAAAGAAGGATGACACCTAAAATCATCTTCTATTTATATACAACAGCTTCTTGATTGAGGTGATCTGGCTCTGTCTCCATTTCTAACCTTGCAGTATGGAAGAGAGAAGATTGTCAAAACCACATTCCTGGAAATGTTAGAAATCTCCAGGTAGATGTGTCCTGCTGGAGTCACACAAGTACAGCTGCTATGTAAGGGCTCCTGTAACTTCTCAAATACATTTAAAAATGATGAAAAGGCTAACAGGAGGATATTTCAAAATGTATTTTGGAGATAGAATGTTATGTTTGCATTTGTCTAGATTAAAATCACCCTCGTAGGGCTGCTGCCACACTGCTGTGGCTGTGCTTTAGTTCTCCCACTTATGTTGTTTATTTGCTGCATGAAATTCACAGAAGGCCAATAAAATACCCTCAGCATGGAAGCCCCTCTATGAATACAGGCTCTCTAATTTGGAGAATTGCCATGGGTGATGGTGATGCTTTTGCCTATAAGGTTTGCTGGGATTCTTGATTCATCTTGTGCCTTCTTGCTCTGTTGGGTTTATGGAAGTTACATATCACTGAAGCCATATGTTATGATCCCAGGCAGAGCTGTAAACCATTTCCTTTTTACTGCCTCTGAGAGCAGATCAATCTATAGAGCAGCACTAGTGATGGGGAATTTTTTAAGGGTAATGGGAAAAAGTAAGAAAAGAGAGCTTGGCCCAGATACTATACTACTGCATCTTCCAAATAATTAAATCCCTTCCTATTTATAAATTTTTAATTTCTCAGAGAGAATAAAGAAGGTTTTCACCTTATTTCTGCAGCTGGAAAAAATGTGACAGATTAAGAATTTAAGATTCATTAAAAAAAAAGTTGGGGAGGTTGTGATGTAGTCAGCAGTCTGATACTAATGGATAGAGTGTTTGTTGCCAGAATTTGGAAGTTCAGTATAACCTTAGGGATCTAATCCATAACTCTTATTTAGGTAATTAGTTCTTTGACTTCAGCATTGCCAAATCCCAGCATTCAGAATTACATGAGCTGGTAAAATATTGCAAGAGCCTAAGAAGGGGACTTGAGCTGTAATTTTCCCCTTTTACAAAAAAATCTTTTAGCTTTGAGTCAAAACATTCTCAAAATTGACTTTATGACCAAAAGGCCTCTAAGCATCTATTATATTTTCAAAAGGAAAATAATGTTTTTAAATAATAACCTGAGTCCAGAAGGTAGGACTCAAAATTCAGCAGTGCTAATCTTGCATGTCTTGTACAAATACCTGTGGGTTTACAACATGAGAGACTTATTATGTGGGTAAGAGCAGCAAATCCATCCATGGAGGTTTTCAGTTTTGTCGCTTTTCATGCCAGAGTAGCTCCTTCAGTGCCCTATGGATATAGGCTTTACACTGATTTTTTTCTTTGACAGTGTATAAAGGTCTGGCACAGAGCCAGGTCCATGCCGAAATTGAATGGGGCTCTTCCGTGCCAGCACGGCCTCAACAAAAGTGGAGCTATTTTAGTTTGTTAACTGAAGAAAAGTTGGACAAGGAGAAGGGGTGAGAGAGTGCTGTACAAAAGTACAGGAGACTCACAGAAACTGTGTTCCTTTTGCTTTGGCCTTGGAGTATTTTATTAATGGCCACTACTGGTTGCCTCTAAATTATTCCCCTGTAGATAGAGTACGTCTTATCCCTCCAGTGAAGCAAATAACTTCACTTCAGCTGAACCTTGTGGAACATTTACCATTGCCCTTGTCAAACTTTATAGCATTTATTTTTAAACAAGTTAAGATGAGTTGGGTAACGTAGATGTGCCCTGTTCTCTGTTCCTAAAATCCAAAGCTTTAGCTCCAGTATTCAGCTGAAATGCTAACATTGGCAGTAGCAGGAAGGCTAAAACTATGATTAAATAGGTCTGAAATGTTTCTTCCCATCTTAAACGTTTGTATAGGAGATGCCACTTTTTAATGTTGATCTGGTAGGATTGATGCTAATTAACTGTTAGTTCTGTGACACTGGAAGTACGTTTTAAAATTTTCAGGGGACCTGAAGCTGGGATGAAAAGACCCTTTGTTGCGAAGGTGCCTATTCTGATAATTAAAGAAGATTAAATTGTAATGTACCTTCCTTTCTGACTATGCCTATTTTCCAGAGATAGCATCTAATTTGATGCCAGCATCTTTCAGTACATAATTACCATTGTTAAGCTACCAGCTGTTACAGTGTTGGATTTTCTTATTGCTTTGGTTTGCTGCAGGAACCTACATGGAAGAGGAAAACCAACCATTGCTTGGCTGCTGCCTGCAGGCAGTGCTGGGTTTTTAGCACTGGGGGAGGACACTGCTGCTTCCCAGACCTGGCTGAGTGCTTACATGGAAGGGCAAGACTTAGTTCCAGTGCTGGGTAAGCGTGTCCTCCTGTGTGGCTCCAGGGGAAAAAATGCTTCAGGTATAGTTAAGATTGGTTTACACCTGCCAACCTACATCTCTGGAGGTTCGGAGCCTAGCTGCCTGTTCAAAAACTGAATGTTAAAAAATAGGTACTTCCAGTTCACTAGAAATATGAAAACTGTGCTGTGAAGTCCCAGGTTCTGTTGCAGAATGTGGTGGATGCAAGATACAGCACATCTGGCATTCATCTTGGTATTCAGTAATTTATCCAGACAATCTCTTAACGAGTGTGGGACAGGTTTGTGGGCAGGTGAATGGTTTTAAAAAATTAGGCCAGTTTTACTTTGAGCTCTAAGCGTCGCCGCATCTGTGTAAGATGCAATAGGGAGGAGACAGTGATAGAAGATTATCTTTCTCTGGTGTTGGTGCATTAGAGATGCCATTAATCTCGTAGTGAAGTGCAAAAAGTAAGCAAGCGCGAGGATTTCCTTCCTTGTGCTTTCTTTCTTGCCAGACCTCCCCGTGATTCCGGAGGCAGCTGCGCTCTCCCTGCAGGCGCTTTGGGAAGGGCGCTCTGCCGCCGGAGCCGGCAGGTTACCGCTCTGAGAGAGGCTGGGAACAGGCGGTTTCCCTCTTTGTCTCTGTAATCCATCAGGAGAGAGCCGGGGANCCCGGCGCCGGGGCAGCGGCGGCACAGCCATGTGAGAGGGACGGGGACGCGTCCCCTGCGCTGTGCTGCTGCCGCTCCTCCCTGCCCACGGAGCGGCTCTTCGCGCTGGATGGGCTCAGTCCGTGGGGAGGCTGCGGAGGGGCTGTGGAGCGGCGAGGGGGCCGGTCCGGTGATAAGAGGAGCGAGTTCCGCCGAGCAAAGAGGCTGTGGGAGCGGCAGGCTGGGTCCGCCGAGGGGCTGCGGGCGGCTGGAGGTGTTCTCTGCGAGGGACAGTGGCACTGGCAGCTCGCATAAATGCCTGCGGAACTCAAACAGGTTAGTGCCAAACTTGTGTCCTTCCCTCGGGCTCTCCGGGGCTCTGCGCCCGCCTGTGCGGGGTCCGGTGCCGGGCAGAAATTTGTCAGGATGGAAGGGGTTGTTTACTTGTGTTCTCATTTTTAGCTGAGAACTAAGGGAGCAAAAGCTGAGCCGCTCTTTCTAGCAGAGCATTCGAGAGAGATTCTGCTTTTGTCTCTGTTGTGTTAGGCGGTGAAACACCCAAAAAAGCAAGCCATTGTGTTCTTTGACCTTCTCGTCCTGCTCAATAAATCTAGGGAGCTCTTTGACATAAACAGCTAGAAACAGTGCTTTTAAAAGAGAAAGCTTTGCTGTTGTGCTTTTGTTAAATGTTTGCTTTTCCCATACAGTTCCCTGGCTTTCTCTTTGATTTTGTTGCTGGGCATTCCAGGGAAATAACTCTAGTTTTTGACTTTAAATGTTATCTTAAGCATAAAGTCTTGGCTGTCATCTTAATAATTACAATGGCCTTACAACTCGGTGCAAAAATATTTCAAATGCTATTCTTTACTTTTAAGTGTCACTGGGTATTGTAGGGCAAAGCTGTTGCAGACTAGATTTAAATAAATAGAGATTACGTAGACTCCGGTAATTTATAGGTGCTTTCCTTGGTAACCTACTTCATCTACCTCGTAAGCCTAAGGAAACCTTATAAATTCAGGTGGTGGCACGATAGAGCTGCTTCTCCAACTAGAATGAGGTGGTGTCTTTTTCTTAACCCTCCTTTTTCCTCTCTGCTACTCTCTCTACTTAAGGTTAAGAAAATGCAAAGATAATACATCTGTGAATTTGTTTAGCTTCGTTGCCTTGGAATTGCTAGAGGTTCCTGAGCTCGATTTAACCACTCTTGTGTTCCACTTGCCCATCTCAGTAACAGGAGGCTGAATCGTTTCTTGATGCAAATAGGATGTTGATTCCCATGAGGGAAAAGTAGCCCTTGCAGCTGGGCCCTTGAGTGAGCCTTTCTTTGTCTGTAGCATTCCCCAGAATCTTGGTCCTGCTTGCTGGAGGTGGCTGAATCCTGGTTTTGTGTGGGTGTTCGTGTGTCACACTACCTGTGGCCTTCTTAGGGAGGAGGAGATTTGATTTGCCTGTGGTGCTCTTCCTACTGCCTGACCCTCAGCTACTGTACCTGTCAAATGATATGCAATGGGTTGTTGAGTTTTAGATAGATAGAGCTAGTTAGCAGCTCTAAGGGATGTTGGGTTTTTTAATACATGAAGGAAAAAACTGGAGGTAAGGAGCAGAATGCTAATGGTAAAAAAATGTGTATTTAATATCTTTTGACCCGTGTGGTACAGCTGTGTTTGTGTCTTCTGGGTTTTCTGTGTTGATAGGCAGAAAAGCTTGAGTGAGACTGGAAGGTTGTAGTTAATCACTTTAGGTCATGCATTTCAGGGAGCTTGTAAATTCTTCCATATCAAAACAAAAAGATATCATGGTTTTAATTTTCACGCTGCCTGTCACAGTTGAGGATCAGACAGCGATAGGGAATTTTATCTTTCCTGTTGGAGCAATGGTTCTCAATTCATTCTGAGGTCTTTTTTATATAACAGAATAACTGTTCAGTCTGATAATAGAGCAGTGTATTAGAGAATGCTTTGCTTAATGAAAGGTTTCAGTTTTAAGCCATGAGTTGTCAGGTAAACTTACTGTGCTGTTGCAGGGCCTCTAGAAAGCAATTCTTTAGCTGTAATGATCACAGTTGGGTAAAACTAAGCCAAATGGCTAAATAACTTTGAGGTGGATGACAAATCTATACAATCCATACAGATAAAGATATGAGAGATACTAGACTGGACTTCTGCCACATAAATTGATGACCTGATGTGCTTAGGTAAAGATAGCTGTGACATGATAATTAAAATGAATGAAGAGTAAGTTCTAATCATTGTTTTGGTTTTTACTGGGAATGGTCATGTTTCTTTAAGTTCTGGGTGCTGAAAACTATAGCCATGAGCAGGGAGGGCAGGTGTTGCCTTCTTGGAGTCCTCCCTTGGCCATTCACCTTCCTGCTGATAAGGGAATGAAGACAGTTGAAGTTTGTGCTGAGTACCTGCAGTCTGACATTCTGCAGTGGCCTGGAAGTAAGTTAATGAAATTGAGGAGAATCTTGGTGTCTGGAACTGTTAAAATATGTGTGCTGTACCACATACAGCTTTGATCTGGATCTGAAACCTGAAGTGCTGGCTTGCCTTGGGGCCATGAGGTTTTGAAGGGGAAAGGAGTCACTTAAAGTGACTTTTGCCAGAAACATTTCAGTTCTCTATTATCCCTGCTTCAGAAAGTACCTTGCTAACATTTTGGATTCAGGCCCTGTATTCAACAAGGCTGCCTCTCCTCAACACTTCGTCCCTGAAGCGTTTCACTACAGGATCATACTGGTGTGAGAGAGTATGAAATTGTGGATCTGGCAGGATGGAGAAAGCAGATAATGCATTAGTGATATCCCTGCTCTGCGTCTGTACCAGCAGTGGAAAGCTTATGCAGGAAATGTTCATGGAGGCACAGCATGCAAAAGCATCACCATCCTTTTCCAAACAGTCAGGCAAGTCATACTAGAAAATAACAAATAAGAAGGGAGTGTAATTTTGGATGTGGATCTTTGTAGGGATTCACCCATGGATTCTCACGTATAACAGGCCTGAAACAGGTGTGATGTGCTCTGCTACCTTGGAGTGAAGAGTTGCAGCAGTCTACAATACTGACTCCTCCCTGCTCCCCAAAGTAAACCCTTTGGCAGCAGCTGAGATCTCAGTAGCAGAGCTGGGCAAAGGGAAAGTGTTTTGGGACACACTGGGATGTTGAACTACACACTGAAGAGACTCAGTGAAGCCACACAATCCTTTTGCTGCTTCTGCCACAGAGGCAGTAATTACCTACAGGAGGTGGATGTTGAAACTCTTCATGCAGTTGCTGCCTAATTCAGGTGTGGAACATTAGAACTGGGGTTCTGTGCTATTACCTCTTGATAGAGGGGCTTGCAGCAGCTGTGTCCCTCACCATGAGGAGGAAGCTCAGGAGCTGCAGCAGGACAAGGTGTGTAGGTTGTGGGAATAGAAGTGTTTCAGTAAATGCTACAGCAGGAGCTGTGTTCCTCCAGAAGTGCTCTTGGAGCTGTTGGGATATGAGGGCCTGTAATACCCAATTTTTGTGACTGCCTGTGTGTGGACAGCTTTGTAATGGCAGTAGACATTCTAAGCAAAGCCTTCCAGAGGTTGCACTACCTGAGGCTGTGTTGCTTAACCACCTGTCCTGAAGGTCATGAGCTGGTGTACGTGGAGACTCAAGGTGGATGCAATTTTTGCTTAAATTACATTTCAGTGACTAAAAGTATTTTACTGTGTTTTTTTGGTTCTTTTTAAAGTATGTGCACTCAAGGTCTTTCCTAATGTAGAAATACTCATTATTAAAGAGAAAATGTGGGGACAAAAGGATGTTAAGCCGCCACATTTGAAACTGGATGGACTGGACATTTATAATAAAACAAGGCTGTTAGCAAACATTTAATCTCAGCCAGTTTTCTCTGGAGAGTAAACTTCTGCCACTAAATTAAAGTTTTGATTCAGGAGAAGTAGGATTCTCATTCAGTAGGATCAGGGCCACTGGTGAAAACAGTTGTCTCTGTGTTTGAGTGTTAAAATAACAAGGCATTTCTCTGAATATGAGGATTTTAGCATGTTCTCAGCATTTCTTTACCTGGTCCTTCATCTGTTCTGTGGTGGTTCTAAGTTATTTCCTCCATGGCAGCAAATTTGTGCAACTATATGCTTCTAAAAAGCCCTTGTTTCAGACTTCCCCACTGCTTGTTCTCCTTTCTGGAAATACTTGTTGGTATTACTGTGTGAGATGGGAAAATGAGCTTTGGGGTTAAGGAGATCTGCTGCTGGCTGTTGGTTTCCCAAAGTGTGCAACAAATCACCCTCTTGGCTGTGCAAACACGTTTTGGGACCATTCTGTGGACAAGACCAGTGAATTGATCCGGCTTAAAAACTGAAGCAAACCCTACGTGCTTCAGAAAAAGAGGAATGGCATCCTGAAGGAGGCTGTTTGAGGCCCTTGGAAGGGCCATACCTTCCTCCTGGGAGTGAAAGAGAGAGGAGAAGTGGCTCTGCAGTAAGTAGGTTATGAGGAGAAAGAAAAAGGCAAAGAATCAGCAGAAATGTGTGGGCAGGAGCTCGTGTAACTGCTCCTTCTGGTGAAATAAGGCAACAATACAGGTTTCATGTCCCAGATGACTTGTCCTAAGAGCTCTGTATTCATTTGGTTTGGTCAGATCTTCCAAGCACAGATCGGAGCAATAAAAAGACAATATTCTTCTTTTAAAACTACTGTTGTTTTATAGTGTGTGAGATATCAAACGTGGGGTTTTGCTGGTCGGTTTTCCTTGGTTTTGTTTTTCCGATGGAGGTTTGAAGAGTGAATGTAGTCCCTGAAATAAATCCTGAGACTAGAGAGAGCGTATTTCAAATTCTTGGATAAAAGAAAAACTCAAGCTCAGACTTTGATAGTTTTAAATTTCACAGTGTCCTTTGTGTCTCCTGTATCTCATTAGGTTGCAGCCAGGCTTTGGGATCCCTTTTTTTAATTCATTTGTCTGCATGCCGAAGAGTGAAGAGCTGTGACTGTACCTGAGAGAAGCCTGATTACCAACACCAGCTTTTTAGGGAAGCACAGTCTTTTCTATCTACAGGCTCCCTTCTGTAATATTAAGAGGTGATGACTTCATGAACTCGGTGCTCCCTGTATGGGCAGTAATGTGAAAATTCATAACTTTAGTGATCTTCCCTGCCTCTTAGATGAGTCAAGCCCACACCTGCTTACAGCAGGAAATTGAAGTGCCATAGTTTTCCCTTTTGGCTAATCCCACACATCTAACCTTAGCATCACTTCGGCATTTGAAAAACAAAATGAAAACTGTTCTAAGTAAATTGGAGAATTTTTGAGGTTTGAAATTTCTGCCTCCGCAAGCGACATCACTTGGCACAGCTCTGAACTTTTATTTTTGGTAAAACTTTCTCAGCCAGACTATTGTAATGTTGAGGGAGATGTTCCTGAAAGCCTGTAATGAAACCAGAGTGTGAGGGCTTATTTTTGTACTGTAGAGAATGTATGTTTGTGTGTGTTTGTAGATATATATATACACACATATAAAAATATATATGTGGGGGAGGTGATATGATGGAGGAGATGAGATAATTTAAGTAACATTACTCTGGATGTGTGTAGTGTAACACTGATCCAGAAGAATAATCTGGAATGTTCAGAAGTTTTTTCAAAGTATAAACTTGTAATTGATCAAGGAGCTGATAAAAGACATGCAGCACAACTTGTTGATGGATGGTGGAGCCCTGAGATATAAACAGGTCCTGTGTGTGATCAGGGTTATTCCTCTGTTTGAATTGTAAACACTTTCAAATTATTTTGGTAAGTTTTGCATCTGAAACTATTTGCATCCCTCTCTTCTAGTAGGATTCTCAGGCAAATTGAGTGTTAAGGGAATAAAGGCCCTTTTGGCTCCCAGGCACAGCAGTGAGTGGGCCTTGGCTGGTTGGGTGTATGATGAGTTTAACAAAGACAAAAAATGGTGTTTGTACCAGTGTTACCCATGAGATAAGAGCTTCAGATCTGAATGAGATGAAGTTACTTGCTGACAGTTTAATACAGGCTATTGAAAGTATGTTAATTCTGAATAGCTCTGGAGAAAGGATTGATAAAGGAGCCAGTATGTAAAACTACACGTGGTGCTTCAGACAATACTGCATTGCTGTAATGCAAAACAAATTATTTTGTTTTGAATGGACAAAATGACTTATTTACAGAGCAGATTATGCCTGATGAACCAAACTAATACTTTATATTGGAATGGTGGCTGG
>VYZS01046411.1:0-24125 GCA_013400695.1 Neodrepanis coruscans
CGGGAGCCCAGCCCCGGCCACGGCCCCGGGCACGGACGCGGCCCCTCTGCCGGTCCCTGCCCAGCGGAGGCGGTGGCTGCGAGGGGGAAACATTTGGGTTAAGGGGGTGCTCGGCGCCGCGGGTCCCCCGGAGTTGCGGTGATGGGCGACTGGGGGTAGAGGGGCTCGGGGCGGGAGTCTGGTGCCCCGAGGGTAGAGTGGGGTGAAGGGGCTTGGGATGGGCGTCTGGTACCCCCTCGGTAGAGGGATTTGGGGTGAGTGCCCGGTACCTCGCGGGTAGAGAGGCTCGGAGTGCCCCAGGGGTAAGAGAAGCTTGGGATGGGCGCCTGGTACCCCAGGGGTACGATGAGGTGAAGGGGCTTGGGATGGGTGATGTATACCCTCGGGGTGAGAGGGGCTCGGGGTGAGCACTTTGTGTCTGGTGGTAGAAGGGTTTGGGGTGGGTGACCGGTGACCTGGGAATAAGAGGGGCTCAGGGTGGGCTCTGCTGACCCCAGGGGTAAGAGGGACTCAGGGTGGACTCCTGGTGTCTCCAGGGGTAAGAGGGGCTCGGGATGGGCACCCAGTACCCCTGGGAGCAACTGGGCGGGTGCAGATGTGCCCTGAGCCGGTGCTTGTTGCCCAAACCATCTGCAGTACCGAGAACAATGGGATGAGAACACTCCCAAAGATGGGCAAAAAGGGGAAGTTTCATTTAGGAGAGTGGGGCAGAAGAGACATTCAGCAGCCCATAGAAAACACAGGTGTCAAACTAATAATTTTTGCTGTTTTTCATAAAAGCGAATGTTTCCCTTCCCTCGGTGTTACTGAGTGATGCTGTTTGTACACGAAGCAACAACTGCAAATAGTCACGTGAACAGCCCCCACACATCTTTACACCCGAAGAATAACCCTATTAATGTTGCCTGTGGGCACAGTGGGTTGGCTACAGATAGGCCTGGCTTTCTCTCCAGGAAAGAAAGATGATCTAATGTTTGTGTCCAGGAGGCTGAGGCATACTCACCTGGTTTGTGGCTGAAGTACAAAGCCCAGTGGATGGGGCCTTTGCCATGCTTCCCCTAATTCCCAAGCCAACATTCCATGAAGGCACCCTTTTACATGTCAGGGTAATGCTTGGAGTTCTGGGATCAGCCTTTGCAGCACTGAGGGAACAGCTATAGAGATTACAATACATTTATTTGCCCCCCCCCCCCGCCCCCCTTCCTATCAAAAGGTGAACACAAGATTCCCTTTTCTTCCCAGTGCCTCATCATCTCCTCTGCTGAAGATCTCAGACTCAGTGGAAGGAGAAAAACTTCATTCCATGTTTCATTGTGATCTGTAACCTGGAACATCAACTCAGCACTAAATACTTTCTGCCGACTATGCTGAATGACTGTTGTTATCAGTAGGAAGTTGGTGATAAAGGGAAGGAAATTGTATTTTGATAGTAAATAAAAGTTTCAGAATTATTTATTTCTGTCACATTCATTTTCAGTAGGTTCCTGTTTGTTATTCAGAGTGCTGCCTTATCAGCTTACCACTATTTCTGTCCTCATTTTTCTGCTGCCTTTTTTTGCCTGCTCTGTTTTTTTCATGTTTACCCTGTGTCTCTGTTTACATGGGCAGCTCCCAGCCAAAGAACCTCACCTGATTTGTTTTCCAATCCACGTGCTAAAACAACCATCGATTTCATGGTAGTGAAATGTCTTTGTAAGTTCTTGCTCCACCTGGAATTCATCCCTTTAGGAGCTTAGCCTTAAAGGGCAGAAAGGTATTTTCCTTGCTGGAAACTGAAATTCCAGACCACTGGGGTGTGTGCCATGGATCACAGAGGGGAATTACAGAGTNATTTTCCTTGCTGGAAACTGAAATTCCAGACCACTGGGGTGTGTGCCATGGATCACAGAGGGGAATTAGTGTGTGTCCCACAGGAGGTGTGCACAGATGATGAGGTGCAGAAGCTGTGTGGGCTCAGAAACCAGACAGCAAACACTTGTTTTCAAGCACACTCATGGCTAGAAGCACTCATAAGCAGAGGTAAGAAGAAAAGGGAAGCAAGTACATGACAGAATCACAGATGGTTGTGGTTGGAAAGGACCTCTGGATGTCATACCATTCATTTCAAGCAGGACTACCCAGAGCCTGTTGTCCAGGACCATGTCCAGATTGCTGGCTTTTGAATATCTCCCTGGACTCTACAACTTCTTTGACCAACCTGTTCCAGTGCTTGATCACCCCCACAGTGAAAAGGTGTTTTTCCTTATGTTCAGAGGGAACCTCCTGGGTTTCAGTTCATGCCCCTTGCATCTCATTCTGTCACTTGGGCACCACTAAAAGAGCCTGACTGTCCTCTCTGCACCCTCCCTTCAGACATTTATATACAGTCATATAATACCCACTGAGACATCTCTTGCCTCACCCCTCAGTTCTCTCAGCCTTTCCTCCCATGGGAGATGCTCCAGCCTGTTAATTATCTTAGTGGCCTTTCACTGGACTCCCTCCAGTGGAGACACAGCACTTTTGGCGTGGCCTTGCCACTGCTGAGTAGAGAGGAAGGATTGGTTCCCTCAGCCTGCCAGCACCCCTCCTCCTGATACAGTCCTGGAGGCCACTGTCCTTCTTTGCTGGAAGGGCATTTTTGGCTCACATTAAATTTGTGGTTGACCAGGACCCCGAGGTCCTTTCCATGAAGCTGCTTTCCAGCCAGCTGGCTCCCAGTATATTCTGGTTCCTGGAATTGTTCCTCCCTGGGTGCAGGACTTTGTGCTTCCCCTTGCTGAACCTCAAGAGGTTCCTGTCAGCCCATTTCTCCAGCCTGTCCACATCCCACTGGATAGCAGCACAACCCTCTGCTGTATGAGCCACATCTCCCAGTTTTGTGTCTCCAACAAACTCTCTGGAGGTGCAATCTGCCCCAGATTAATGACCATCCAGGTCATTAATGAAGCTGCTGAACAAGCTTGAACCCAGTATTGGCCCCTGGGGTCACCACTAGTTACAGGCCTCTATTAGTCTTTGTGCCATTGATCATCACCCTCTGGGTCCAGCTGTACAGCCAGTTTTCAATCCACCTCTCTGTCTGCTCATCCAGCCCATGCTTCATCAGCTTTTCCATGAGAATCTTTTGGAAGACAATGTCAAAAGTCACAAGAGACGGTGTCAAAAGTCTTGTTAGACAATGCCCACTGTTCTTTCCTTGTCTACCAAACCAGTAGTTTCATTGTAGGAGTTGATCTTGTTGGTCAAGCATGACTTGCCCTTGGTGAAACCCTCCTGGACCAGCACTGACCACCTTCTTGTTCCTCACATGCCTGGAAATGGTGTCCAGAATTAGCTGCTCTATCCCCTTCTCAGGGATCAAGGTGACAATTATTCCTGGCATTCTCCATTCTGTCTTCCTTGAAGTTAGGAGTGTTTTTTGCATTCCTCCAGTCCTTGGGCAGCTCTCCCAGTCATCATGATCATTCAGAGATGATCAAGAACGGTCTTGTAGTGATATCTGCCACCTCCCTTAGCATCCCATCAGGGCCAGTGGACTTAAATATGTCCTATTTTCTCCCTGACCTCATTCTCCTTCACCAAAAGACATGGTCTTTTCTCCATACCCTCACCTTGGTCTCTGGAGCCTGGGATTCCTGAAGGGACATTGACATTTAATTTAGTGTTTTAGAATGTGAGGGCCCAGCCTCTGGGAGAAGGATCAAGTTGCTGCCTGAGAAGCAGTTTGATAGTTTTGTGCTATAAATATATTGTCCACATTTGCACCTATAAGCTGCAAACCTGACAGGGGCAGACCATGGTTTTATCTAATGCAGTTAGTTTGCTGTATTGACATAAGAAGCAGAGGTCAAAGTATTTGCTTGGGACACAGGGATATCCCATGTTTCATCCACTGACCAGCTGCTTTCTGCCTGCCAGACTCCAGGCAGGTGATTCAGAGAACACCTGCATGATACCAAGGAGCAAACTGCTGAGATCCCCAGAGATCCACAACCAGAGGCACACTGCCATGTTAGCACAGCTCTGTACATACATTGACTCACTCTTTTGAGAGACCAGATTGATTAGTTTAAGATCCAAACCAGTATCTGCTGTACCAGCCTGTCTGCTCAGGGATTTCTGATACAGCACTGCATCAGACAAACCTCATGGCAGACAAACCTGCCCTTAGCCTGTCCCATGGTTCAGTTCCCCACATAAATGCCAGTTTTCCTTAACTGGCAGGAATTTTGTGAGTCTGATTAGTGAACGTGAAATCACAAGAAAGAGTAAAAGATAACACTCAGATGTTAAGAACAGTTTTCCTTCACAGAACTTTATCAGCTACCTTGTTACTAGAAATACTTTACATTTTAATTTTGAAGGATACAAAAAATATATGGTAGCTAATATATAATTATTTTCCTTTCTCATGCACCTATGAACTTGAAATATCCCTCTCTGAACATTCATCATTCATCAAAGTGTAGCTCTGGGGATGGGATTAGTAAAATAATTAGTTTTTCATAATTCCATATACTTTGAAGCTGGGAACAGTGAGTCTGACTTGCTCTGCTATGTGCTGTATTTTTATTAAACAACTTCTGTATTTCCCAAATCCCAGCTTTCCTTTTAATTAGCAGGAATGTGTCTCTGTTAATGATGGTTGCAAAGCAAGTTTAAAAAATGTAAAGTGAGGGAGATTGATACAGAGTTGATTTTACAAGTGGTGTGGAACAGGGGAGTTATCCATTGTGGTTACCTCACATCTCCTGTTTTGGTCCTTTGAACTATGAATTTTGTTAACTGTTTTGCTCCATTTTGGAAAAGGAAGAAGAAAACTGGAGATCTGGAGCTTCCTCTGACCTAGAGTGATGTCAGAGTAGTTCTAGAATGTTTTGCTGGAAGAGTTTCCTGAGGCACATGAACAATAAAGAAACATCTCACTCTTTAACTGGTGCAGCCATGTTCTGGATGCTCTTTTTCACTCCACAGACAAGAAGTGGGCAGAATTTTAGGACCTCAACAATTTGTTTGAACTTTTCAGATTTGTTGTAGGTGGGTGGAATGGTGGCTTGGACTTAACATGGGTAAATGTGTGATAGGGTTGAACACAGATGGGCATAAACTCAGATTGAACACCTGGAAAATGCTGGATCAGAGATTACCCTGAGTCACATGTTATAAATACAAGCAAGGGGGACAGGATGAAATCACAGTTATTTTAATCAATTTCATTTTTAAAGCTGTGAGCAGAACAATGACAAAAAAAAAAAAGATAAAAATAATGGAATATGTTTACTCACTGCAATCAAATGGTCACTTAAGAAATTACAATGCATAGAGATAAAGTCAACCCAAACCTTTCACACTAATTCTCTGCCTCTGAGCTCCAGAGTATATTTTATACACATGAAAGAAAGGGAAGGTCCATACACGCAGTCTAACAAGAAGTCTGAAACAAGTGCTTTGTCAAGAGAGTATAATAGTGTAAGACACGGCAAAACTGCACTTTGGCCAGCAGAGCTTTTTCCAGTACCCCAGGACTCCGCAACCTTTTGCTGTGAGGTGACTGTAACCACCTCATGATGAGATTTTACAGTGTCAGCCTGAGGCAATACCACTGCAGAAGCAGAAGTGGTAGTCCTCATTCCTGAAAAGTGATCCCTTGGCATGTTGCTCCTCACGAAAGAGGGGACCATTTCCCCTTTGACATTTATATTTCAGCCTCTCTCCCACTCAGAGATGATGGCTCCACGTTGAATAACTGCTCTTATTTTCAGTTCTTTTGCAAAACCAGGAGGTAACTGATCTACCCAAACACCAAAGAAAAAGTAACATGTCCACTAATGTGGCCTCAGAGTAGAAAAGCCTCAGCTCGTTTAGGTAATTCAGTTCTTCCTTGCCCAAATGCCTCCATCTCTTAATTGCTTAAGGAGACATACTGCCAGGAGCTTTTTTATTAGATCAGAAAATTGCTCTTCTAGCTTTGTTATTATAAATATTATTAAGATACAGGGCCTAAAAAATGTCTTGAAAAAACAACCATGCCCCATGAATGTAATTGCTGACAAACTGGGTAAATTTCAAAGCAAATGGGTCATGATGTTCTGTTTTGATCAATCATAATTTTGAATGATGTATTTAGATACAAAGCAAAACTGCAAAGCCACGTTTAAATTCTGTTGGAACCAGGGACCCAAGGAGGTACACTCTGGATACTTGTACTCTCTTTTGAAGCCATTCATCATGAAGAGATGCATCAGAAATGCAGCCTATTATGGGGCCAAGGTTTAACCCCAAAGCTGGAACACAGAAAAATGATATGAGAAAGGAGACAAATAATGGTACCATGATGTTTACATTCATTGCAGCCACCACACCAGTATTCCACATATTAATTTTATAAGTGCCATCATTTGTGTCACCATTTTGCTATATTACAACAATTCTGCTTTTCCCTGTAGGATCACACTTCTCCCTCTCTCCAAATGTGAATTTAAATTGAAAGAGAGTAGGTTTAGATTAAATATTAGGAAAATGTTCTTTACTAAGGGCCGGGTGGGGAGGCCCTGGCACAGGTTGCCCAGAGAAGCTGTGGCTGCCCCATCCCTGGAAGTGACCAAGGCCAGGTTGGATGGGGCTTGGAGCATCCTGGGATAATGAAAGATGTCCCTGCCCACGGCAGGGGAGTTGGAACTGGATGAAATTTAAGGTCCCTTCCAACACAAACCTTTCAGTGATCCCATGATTCAATAACCAGTAATTTATCTATTCATAAGTGGTCACGATTTTTGCAAAAGGAACAAAGGCTAACAGGGGACATTTTGCCTGGAATTGATGATGGTTTCTTTAACTACCTGTATCTGGCACTGCAATGGAAGAATGAAAATTAGTTTTGCCACTATTATTTTTTTTCATAAGATGATGACTCTTCAAAAAGCATATTTACCAAACTTCAGTAAAATACATGAGCTTTTAGAAACTAAAACAAAACAGATAAGCTTTTTTCTTTTTTTTTTTCCCCTTTTATTTTCACTGGTTCTATTCTGTCCACCAGAGAGCGCCAGGATCACCAGAGGTGGCGGTGCTGGGGTTGGGAAGCTGCTGTACTGTCTGAGCTGCTTTCCTCAACGACAGAACTCTGGACACGATGGGTGATTCCAGCTCCATGAATTTTCTTGGCTATGGGCTAATTTAGGCTCGGAGTTAACATTGTGTCCAAATAGTTAACGCTTCCCACAAGACAGAGCTGAAGAGTCTCCTGACAAAAGAATTACTGGGCAAATCAGTGCCTTTCCTAAATTTTGAGCTCCAGCCCAGGAATATGTGCTTCTCCCATAAAATACACTGATGTGCCCCTCAGAAAAGATGCTTGAGGACACTAAGAACAACTGGCTTTGGGAACGTTGGGCATCAGAAGCAAGAAAAGACTTGGTAAGTAGTAAAACAGACCTTCAAGTTTTACATTGAGGGCAGCAGCACTTCGAGGAATCTTGTAGGAAAGCAAGAGTATTAATGAAAGGCTTTGAAAAGCCTCAGAACCCTCTCGAACAGTGAAAATGCTCCAACTCAGTTAGACAGCTAAGAAAACCCAAGGACACGTGTCAGTTCTGTGTCAGTTTGTCCCTCCCAGAGCACACCCCCAGGGGTACTGGGCTAAGACTAAAACACTGGAGCACGTGGCTCACTCACAACACATTTATGCAAATCCAGGGATAATAAAATGTGTTGTGGCACCAGCAAAGGGCAAAAAGCTTTAACCTCTTCAGACATGAGTTAACACTATGTTTAATGTGCTGCCTGTGTTGCCATCACAGGGGTGAACAACTAATGCTCCTGCATTTTCTTAGGCTGGGATAAATTGGCTTCCTCCTTGGTGGTGCCAACAGGGAGCCATGGATTCAAGAGCCTGGAGATAACACCTCACTCCCATTCCCAGCTGTCAGTCAGGCAGAAACCACACTGCCAAGTGAAAGAAATACCAGAGAAGACAGTTTTGAGTCCAAGTGTATTGGGACACACCTTTGGCCTAACAGGGAATTTCCTCCAAACTAATTTCCATGTAACTGAGCCATATTTAAGCAGACTCACATGCATTTTTATATACATACATGTACACATATAGAGAGGGATCCACCTTTGCTGTAATGCTTTCCAGTGTGGCTGTGATGGTGCAGTCTTCTGTTTCTGGTTCATCCCAATGTCTGCACACAGCATTAGAGGCACAAAACAGATTATAGGATCATCTCCATAAACTGAAGGATTTATGTGAGTCTCCTCCTCTTGAGCCTCATAGTAATACTTCATAAAAAAACCACCCAATTTCAAATCTCACTTTAATACCTGTGACTCTCCTCCAGACTTATTCAAAGTGATGTTATACTATTATATTTTTTTTGCATGTTTTAAAAATTAATTTACATGCCTTTTTATGCCTCAGTCATTTTTTTTCTTGAAACAAGTAACCAGAATGCAAGTTAAGAAAGCAAAGTTTCCTTGTGGCATTTGGCTGCTCAGCTGATTGATGAGCAAAGAAGCAGCAGCAGCAGATGCTACACAGCTATAGTTGGCACACCTGGGGAAGCCCTCAGGATGTGTAATCTTTAAAGACTGTTTCAAGAGGACCAAATCTTCTCACAATGCAGGACTGCAGAGGAAATATTATTAAACAGCCTTTGGGGAAGTTTTTCTTCCCTTAAACTGTTTCATAAATTTTATAGCAAAGAGTAATGGATGCTAAGGGTAATGGATGCAGTTCCTGCCAGCCTAAAAGGGTTAGAGGTGTCACACCCCAGGAACACTTCATTCATTAGGCTAGAAAGGAAAAAGTGGGAAACAAAATAGCCATATTCATCAGAAATGGCACATTGAGACAGAGACTTTTTTTTTTTCTCTTGTTTTTTTTTTTTTTTGGCAAGGCCATAGGGTGCTGTCTTCTATATCTTAAATTCTTCTGCTGTTGTCATTGTACTTTCTCTGACCTCTTCCTCTGGCTCATTGCCCTTTGTTCCTTCAGTCACCTGCTTGCAGAGCCTGCCAGCCTCAGGTTCTTCCCTCCAGCAGAAGCATCCCTGGATGTCAGTAATCCCAGCAGATTTGTTTTTAACACCACAGGACTTCACTGGAGACATCCATGTTGCTGGATGTGAACCTGAGCCCTCAATTATCAGCTTAAGCTGATGGCTACAACCAGGGCTCCATGACATTGAAGTGCTGTATCCATCCCCGACTGACATTAGGAAATTGTTAAGGGTTTATCAAAACTTCAGAGGCAATTTAAAGCAAATTCTTTGTTAGCAGGAAGTAATTTTCATTGTACTCTTTTAACACATGTGAAAAGAAGGGGGAATAAGAGTTGTCTATGTTCCTTCACTGCAGCTGACACCTGGAAAACTTTTATTGCCAGAGTATTTCAGAACTGGAAACAGAAATATTATCCATGTAGGTCTAATAGTAAGGATGCTCCTGTTAATGTTTGTATAATAAAAGAATGGTAACTGAAAATACCCTGTGAATAGAAAAGTAACTAAACATTACTGAATTTGTTGGCAGAGCAACTGTCTTAGAAGTGGACAACTGGAATTAGAACAAAAATAACCATGGAAACAGCTGCAATGCTCGTGGCATTATCAGTAACTTGTCATCGTTTTGATTTGCTTCTTGAGTTTTATGTCAAATCCAGGCTCTATGGTCTTGAGAGCATTTTCCGTGAAGGATTTAAGCAGAGGTTTGTCTGCTCTGAAACAGAATGTCTGTCATCTTAGCTGCATGCAGGAAGAGCTGGAGGAGTTCCCATCCGAAAGGAGAAGGACAGAGCCAAACCTTTGGGGATTTAAGACTGTGAATGAGTCAGAGACCATCTCTCCATCCTCTCTGTGCCTTTCCCACAGCTCACCTAACTTGGGAGGTGCAGGGAGATTCCACAGAGGGACAGGCCAGGAACCCTTTGTCCCCATTTTTAAAGAGAGGCCTCAACCCTCTTGAGCTTGGAGTGCCTTTGCAAGCCTTGATCCATTTGGCAGAGCTGGCACTTCAGCTCTGCCCTGTGTTTCACCTGACCTATTGCCCCACTCACTCTGACAGGCCAGTGCAGTGACAAGCACTGGGGTCAAAAGTGCAGGGAACTGTTCAGCACATCCTCTTGCTGCAAGTCTTATCCATCCCACTGAGATTATTCCTTGATACCCAGAGACACTGATTTGTATGAAGCTTGTGGGAGATTAACTCTTGAGGCCTTGTCTCCTCTATTAAATGTGAGTAAAACTGGTTCAACCAAACTTCACAAGTTAAAAATGGCAAAGGACAGATGTGGAGCCCAAGAAGTGGAGGAAACTGGCCTAAGGACTTTCAAAGATCGGCCTCATCTAGTTTGAAGAGGGGAACTGAGCAAAACCTGTTCCCAAAAGATAAAAACATCATTTTCTGCACCACAGGAATCCACACATTACATTCCCAAACAGGCTGTTCTGAAAAGGGAAATACAAGCAGCAAAACTGCTTTGGAGAAAAGCACTGCAAAATACCATAAACATTCCCAACTGCGTCTTTTCCAACATCTGGTTCAATCCAGTTTTATACGAAGGAGATATTCAGTTGATGTAGCCTTCCCTCTACAAACTCCCCTTTAAATCACTGATTCCATAGGAAGAATAATTTGGGCTGTGCTCAAGTTTTTAAGGTTGTCTAGAGCAGTTGGTTTTCTTGTATTTACCAGCCAAAGGTTCAGTGGGGCATCTACCAAAACAAACAAAAAAGGCATTATTTTAGTAATGTAAAAGTAGCATTTCCATCCAACAGAACAAAAGCTGCTTTTTACAAACACACCTCCCACCCCACAGACACAATGGGTTGTACAGTAACATCCCACTTTGCCTACAGATTCCAGCAGAAGACACAGTAATTCAAAAGAAACAAAGTGTAAGTTTATTGGACGCCAACATTTCTTAGTCGAGATCTAAGTAAAGAAAACACACAGTAGAAAAAGTTGTACAAAGCAGCAATGGATTTACATTACATTAAAGAAAAAAAGTTACCTTAAGCTATTAAGTCTCTGTCCTAAAAAGAAAAAAGAAAGGTAAAAACCCCTCCTGGTGCATTGAATGGATATAGAATGTTTAAGGTACACAGGATTACAAACCCAGCGTGGTTTGTCTTACCTCTATAATCCTTTCAAATGACACAAATGATTTTGTGTAGCTAACTGGAAAAATTCTCTAGCAAATATACTGGGTAATTCCAATTTCTAGAAACTGTAGGAAACTATTTCCCTGTACTCAAGCACTAAAAGTGATCCCATTTTCCTGCTTTTGAAAAAGGGACACTGTCAAGAATAAGCCTTAAAATACACTCCATGTTACATCTCAAAAGGGAGTTTGTTCTGGATTATAATTTGAATTAAAGATGCTGCTGGAGTAGTGTCTTAAAGCTTGTGTCTTTAAGAGGTAATGTGTATTGCTGGGAAACTGGAATAGGAAAAGAATGGATTGAGTCCTTTATTCTGTGAGAGAAAAAGCAACATGAAAATCTTCTCAACTCATAGAATTCAGATATATTTTCAGACATTCTTACAAACAATTGAAGATGCTTGCAACAGGCATTTTCATGCCCAAGCAACTCAAGTGTTATGACTAGTTTTTAAATTCTTTGATTTTATTAATATCAAATGTTTCTAACACAGGTAAGTCCATTTTCTGTATCCAACCTTCCTCTTGACAGTGTCCCTTTCTGTCCAGCAGTTACAGTACAGTTTTTTCATAAGTCATCTTAAATAAACAAGAATCAATGGCATTAAAAATACTATCAGGCTGTGTTCAGCAACAACAGAAATAGATTTTAACACTGATGTATTAACAGCAATACTCAAAAAACCAAAAAAAAAAAAAAAAGAATAAAATAAACACACCAAAAAAAACCCCCAACAAACCCCAACCCCCTAAACTTGTTTTGATTTTTATCTACATGTTCTGGTAGGAAAATGTAAACAATTGTATTGAACAGTATAGGCACATGCCAGATACAGGCTCATGCCAGATATTTGCACCCTCAGTGTTAGAGCCAAGAAATTAGGCATAGTCTGTCCTTATCCCACGGGAGGAACTAGTTTTGACACTGGAAGCTTGAAACACAAAGAGAGTCCATGAAGAGCTTCGGAGCAAACCCGCCGTGTGCTGCTTGGGGGGAAAACAAACATCGGGCAAAACAAATCCCCTGGATGTTCCTGCCTAAAGAGGAAATGCAGGACAAGCCTCTCACAGCTGTTTGGGGTCACAGATAAGGCAACATCTCAGTTCTGAAACATCCCAGACAAACTCTGGTGTCACCCACTTCACAGGCCATCTCCTCAATTACCTGCCACAGGGGGGTGTTTCACTCCCCCTTGACAAAAAACCCTCCAAAACTACAGACAGTATCAGTCCTGGTTCACATCCTCTGTTTTTTGTAAAACTACACCCCAGCTGTATATGCAGGTTTTATGGAGAGGAAAATTGTTTCTACTTTATGGTTCTAGGACCTTAAAAAAACTCCAATCCGTGTATTTTGCTGCCGTCAGTCACTTCCGAGGTTGATCGTGGTCCCAATTCAGCAAAGAAATTAAGGACGTTTAAAAAAAAATTAAGACTGATCTTAATGGACTTTTAGAGGCTTTGCCAACACGGTGCCTGAAAGGAAAAGGAGCCCCAAACCAAAATACATTTCATGGCTCAACCCTGCTCCTCTTAAATGCAACAACACAGTTTCCACTCCACTGCCACTGAAGCAGGACAGTTCGCTGAGATTTACCTGACAGATTATAAAAATAGCAAAAAAGAAAGGAATTATAGATTCTAATCTATATATTAAAACATCTGCACATTCCTGCCACAAGTTTTAAGAAAAAAAGCAGAACACTTTTTATATTTAACAAGACCTCTACCTTTGTGTCACTTCAGTACACGGCTATAAAATTAAACAAAACATGATGAAGACAGGCTTTTGTATCAATAAATTTGCCTTTTATTTTGGCTGTGGCCAAACTAGACACTCTTCAAAAGACCTTTATTTATAAACAAGCAACTAACATTTTTTTTTCCATAATTTAACTTTTAAAACATATATTAAAGTTATATAAGTGGAAGCATATTTATTCCGTATCCTCCAAAATAAACACTTCTATCAAGGGCTTTTTAAGATACTGTATAAAAGCTAATAGAAAACCAGAACTGCTATATAAACATCTCATATTTAAATTTTAGAGATCCTGAATTCCTTTACTAAACAACAGGAACCAATTTTTTTAAAAAAAATAAAACAAAACAAAAAAACACACAGAACACGCTCAAAGTTGAAAACAAAACTTTAAAAATCCCCCCCAAAAAAACCAAAACAATTGAATTAAAACTTAGGAGGCTATTTAGACCAAAAATATTTGATGGATTTTTTTAGGAAAAAGGTCAAGGTTTTTTCAAAGATGTTGCACAAGGTTTTGATTTAAAGCATGTAAAATTTACCAACCCTGTCACAGAGCAGAATCCCAGCTGGAAGTGAGATGGCTCTGACCCCGCTGAGCTTGGTGCCACCTTCCTTCACAAAACACTCTGAATTTTAAAAGGCTACAGCTAAACTTTCAGACAGTTGTGTAGGGGGATCATTGGGGGAGAACTCAGGAGCCATTTTACAAAAAAAAAGTTCATATTTTATATGCACAGATTTCTTAAATACATTTAAAAGATACTTAGCGAGGCTCTAGGTTTTTCTGATTTTTTTTTTTTTAAATCAGGTTAAGTGCAATAACCATTTTAATTAAAAATTGTTTCTGGAAAGAAAGAAATTTATTCTTATTAGGAGAAATAAAAAAGTAACTGGAAATGTCACTATTAAGCAAGTACCTTGTTTAACTGCAATGTCACTGAAAGAGTTTTAACTGAGGTTCAAGCAAATTGGACTAATCATACTCAGCTACAATTTGCCTGAAAGAGGACAAAAAAGAACAACATGTTACTGTTAGAAGAGTTTAGTAACAATTGTAGATTTTAGGAAAAAGTGAAGCAGAAGAGGCTTAAAACTTAACACTGCAAAATTTTGGGGAGCTGACAAAAAAAGTCAGGGGTCCATCCTGAGCTAATTCTTTTAAAATTAACTTACAGAAAAAAGAATTAAAAATCTTTTGGAAAAAAAATTGGTGGCACACTTGGGCTTTCACTGAGAAAAATCTACTCTGGTGTGTGCCTGATTAAGGATGCCCATCCTCAGATTCTTAGGAATTACACTTGTGCTTAATTTTGCTAAATCTTAGTGTCAGCTTGCAATTCTTCCAACTTCTGAGTTTGGGATACTGTAAAAAAACAGTTCCATACATGGTTACACAGGGAATTAAAGCCCCACTCCTACTCCCCCCTGAAACTGGTTTCAGTGGATGCAGAGTGGGCTCTGACTCAGCAGTGTGGAATGACATCCCCCTCTCCCAACCCTGCAGGGGGAAAAGTTGGTCAGGATCATAAACACTGTTTGCATCATTTCCCTTCACTCCAATCCATCACTGCTCCACGAAGTTTAAATTCCAGCAGAAGAATTTCTCACTGTTGGTTCACCTCCTACCTCTGGGTAAGTCATTTCTTTTGCTTACAGAAAAAATTTGGACCCTTGCTACAGCTCCTGGTAAACGATCCTAACTCACACCAAATGCTCCAGTTGTGATTTGAGGTAAAATAATGGAACCACATCGAGTATCTGCAGCCCATTTTTACCACAACTTTCAACAAATTGGAAAATTGCAACACAGTATCACATATGATAGAAAAGCAGCAGAAAGAACTACTTCTATGCATTGTATCCATAAAATGCAGTGATTGTAGTGTGATTTTTCTCCTCTGCTTTGAGCTGGATATGTAGGCTTAATACAAATTTCAAATACATACTTCTTCATTTATACAGGTGTCTATATAAATATTTACATTTTTTAGGTTTTGTTAAAACACATCTTTGTACTCATGGCCAAGCTTATTACTGTGTTTAGAAACACAACTCATCCTCTGTCCCTTGATGAGCTCTCTCTTGTTGATTTAATAGCTATACATTCCTCTGTAGTCAGAATTACAAACAGTTGTACAAATAGTGGAAACAAAGCTATGAAACTTGTCTGACTTCCATTCAAACCCCAGTCCATGTTATAAACAGTACCATTTGCATTATGATGGCTGTTACTATACAATGACTTCAGCTACCCAGGTATCCATAGGAAATTAGTCTTTGGGACATTATATAAAGCAAAGTACCCCCCCTCTCAATTTTCCTTAGAAACTTATAATTAAATGGCTGAAAGCAGACTTGCTGCTACTTCTTATATAAAATCTTAGTAATAATATTGCTGACTTTAGATTCTATTTTAATTTGCACAAGTTCCATACAACAAACAAAACAATTCCATGTTCCCTTAAAATAGCAAACATTCGTATCCAATAACATCAGGATTACTCAAACTTGAGGTTTATTTGTTATTGCTAAAGGTTTTTAAGACCTAAGTCAATACAGCAAGACACTCCATCCACTTCCTCCCTCACTGCCAGTGCATGGCAACCCTTTACATGGAGCTTGTGTGTTGGTTTCCTTTTTTAAAAACAAATTGATGAAGCTGGTTACAGTATTTCACTACTATAAGCTCACAGTTAGAATCCAAATTGTTGTTGCTCTTTCACTTAATATATAACTTTATATATAATACACACGCACACACCAACATCACAGGATGAAGACCCATGCATACAACCCAGATGCAATCAAATTTCAGTGTCACATGAAATAAAATTTATACTGTTACTATTAGATCCCAGACCACAGTATCTTTAAATTACTCTGCTTTCTACCTACTGACCAACTTAGGTGCCCCTAATCTTCCAATACAAGCAGCATCACAAACCCCACATTTTCCATCACCACCATCATCGTTTCCATCCTCTCACATCTCTAGTTTGTGTGGCAGCCATCTGAGACCCTGTGACCACAGACCTCCCCCACCCTCCCCCAGCCAGCTTTGCAAGGCTTCTCTTAAAGCTAATTGTGTGTCTGTTCATGGCTCCAGAGACTAAAAGCTGTCTTGAAAGTCCTGTGGCAGAGTTTGCACATGTACTGTCTTTTGAACGTGATTGCAGAGAGCGGCGGGGCGTGATAGAAGAGCGTGTCCGACTCCTGGGGCACGAACAACTTCTCAGTAGTACTGGAGCTTTCCGGCAACCCCGTGGGACTGTCCGGCTCCAAAGGCTGGATTTTGGGGAGTGGTGGGGGTGGGGGTAAGGGCGGTGGGGATGGGGAATTAGCTGGTGGACATATCTCAGGCTCCTTGTTTGAGGACTCCTCTGCAGCCTGGGACATGTGGGACTGGAAGTGGCTCCACAGCCGGAAATTCGTTCGGAAGGCCTTGTTACACACATGGCAAATAAAGGGCTTCACGGAGCACAGGAGCTCTTGGTGCCGCTCCAGCTGTTTGCGCAAGGTGAAGATCTTCCCACACTTTTCACAGGGCCACAGGTTGGCATCCTTCTTGGAGGCCACTTCCTTAGGTTCCCTGCTCGTCTCGGTGACCTCGTCCTCCATGTCGTCTGCAGGCTCTTCTTTGATCTGGATTTTAAACTGCTTGGAGACACTCAAGTCTTCAGGAAGGCAAGAGGAATCCTCGGAGTCAAAGTTGATTTGTTCTGACGAATCGCTGAACACGCCGTCCTCCTTGGCAGCCACGAAATTGTTCATTTTATTGGGCTCGGACTGCGGAGTCAATCTTGATGAACTGGTTACTTCCCCGTTGTGATCCATGAGAGGTAAAGAGAAGTTCTCCGACGGAGCCATCGTGTTTTGGTTGTGAACCTCGACTTGATGGCGCCAGATGCTGAAGGATGACTTGAAGGTGCGCATACACTCCAGGCAGGTAAGTTTCTTGTACTCACACTTGCTTTCGTGCTCGTGCTTCAGCTCTGGGGAGGAAAACCTAAGGCTGCAGTACGGACAGACAGTGGCGTTTCTACAGAGTCGCTCGTGATTTCCCTGTTCAATCAGTGAGGAGAGCTTGGCATTGCAGAGGCGGCACTGATAAACCTCCTTGTTTTCCACTGGGCTTTCAATATGAATATGATCCTTCTGCTTAGGAGCCTTATTCCCTCCAATGGGTTTCTCCCCCGGGTGCATTTTTATGTGCTGTTTAAACTGTGAGAGGAAACGATAAGCTTTCCCACAGTAGGTACAAATATAGGCCCCTTTGGTTCTCGACCTTAAATTCCTTTTGATGACTTGCTGTGCCTGTGAAGCAGACTGGCCCTGAAAGGTCTGCTTGCCACGTCTCAGTTTCACAATCAGAGCTTTCTTAATTTCCCTCTCCCTCACTATATCGATCAGTTTCCTTTGGAATTTTTCATCCAAAAGGGCGTGTGAACTGGAAGCTGGTGAGGGGTTCTTCACAATTCCATGCTGTGTCTGGCAGTGCGTCCACACTTTGAAATTGGTGTGAAACCTCTTGTGGCATATGTCACAAGCATAGGGCTTCTCTGGATTGTGATACATGTTAACGTGACGATGAAGACCTGCTGTCGATCTGAAAATTTTAAGGCAGTGTTTGCATTTAAATTTTTTATTTGGTCTCGTTTCTTCCATCTCACTGTAGTCATCTTTACTGGCATCAGAATCAGGAAAATCGGCATCAAGGTGCGTGGGGCTTGAGTCTTCCTCAAAGTTCTCTTCCGACCCAGGAGAACCCCGCCCACCCGCCTTCAGCTTCTTGAACGGCAGCATCCTGTCATCCTGGAATCTCCTTTTTGCTGGAACTCTACCTGGTTCCTTATGATCCTCGTTTTTAAAAGCAAAGTCTTTATTTATAGTCGATGCCGAGGCATCACCCACTGTAACTCTTATGATTTCGGCAGGGTCTGAGAGCGGGCTGCTGGGCTCGGTTTTTATCCGCACCTCGGAGAGAGGGGAAGCCACCTCCCTCTCAGTGGACTGAGAGGCACTGAAAGACCTAAGGCGATGTGGGTGTATTACCTGTGGTTTTTCATCCAGGACTAACTTCTCCGAGGAATCTTTCAAGGATGACTTCTGAGACACGACACTGAATGTTTTCTGGGAGTCGTTAGTTCCCGGCGAGGAGGACGATGACACCTGTGCAGGCTTTAGGTCAACAGAGGGTGAGTAAATGGGGACCTGGCTGTCCATGGACAGGGACCTTCGCAGAAGACTTTTGACAAGGGGCCCACTTCTGTCAATACTTTGGTTTTCTGGGCCAGACCCACTAGATGGGATGACCAGCCCCAACTTTGAGTAGTACAGCAAATTTCTGTCTTCACCTTGACCATTTCCTTTTCCCGCCTCTCGCAACAAAAACGTGGATTCCGACGCCCCACGCAGAGACAAGACTGGTGGACGTGGCCTCTTCAGTGACATCTCCACAGCCTTCCCTCTCAGAAGCTGACCACTGCTTCCTGGCTCCTCTCCTGCAATTTCCTTCTCTGCTAAAGGCATCTGAGGCAGTACCGTGTTCCTTTTCACTAAAGCACCTCTGCTCTGATCCTCCACAGCTCCAGAAGTTTCATGGACCTTCGTGTAACTCAAAGGATTTTCTTTCAGCCACCTCCTTTCAGTCAGTGATAGGTTGTGAAGGGTTTCAGTGGGTTTTGCTATTTGTGGTCTGCTGCTAGTTTTGACAGCCACAGAGGGCGAAGGTTTAGGAGTATGGCTTAAGTCATGTTGCGTTTGATTGATACTTTTCGCTTGTGCTTCGATTCTGTTCTGACAGACGATGACGCTTCTCTTCTGAGAACTGCTTTCATCTTCATCTTGATACAGTATTTTCTTGATAGGGCAAGCAGGAAAAGGGGCTTGAGGACTCTTGGAAACAATGTTTGTAAGAAAGGATATCCCAAGGCTGTAGCCCAGCTCTTGCACAGCTGCCAGACTGCCTTTCTCAATGAACAAGGACGAGGAGTAAATGTAGTTCAACACATTATCAAAAGCATCTGGCTCACAGAAGTCGAGTTGAAACACTGACTGAGACTCGTTCTCCTTGTTTGTGAACAGAGTCTGGAAGTACTCGCTGCTGGCAGCCAGAACGTTCTTATGAGCCCGAAATTTCTGATCTCCTACAATCAGCACAACATCACACAGCTGCCCCTTGAGACGCTCCTCGTTCAGGGTGCTCAGAAGGGAAATGGCATGTGCTGGGTTTATGTAATGCAAGAGCCCCTCCATGATTCTGATGTTCCTGAAAAAGAATGACAACAACAAAGAAGTTGCAGGTTGCCTTGTGTGAACTGTAAGAGATAAAAGCAAACACAGCTAATCCCTCCTGTACTTTGTAAACTGGCCAAACCACCATCCAACAGTGATTAAGGGAACAGTTTGTTTGGAGAAAAGGGCTGAGACTTAAAACATCACTGTCTGCCCCAAGAGAAGCACAGGCATGGCAAGAACCAGCTCACCTGCCCAGTTTCAAAGACCCTGTTAATTGCTGATCTCACACCAAGAATATGACACCCAACTAAGCAGAGCACAGACAAAAGGGCTGTGTTCTCTCCCTGCAACACACCTGTCCACAGCAACAGTTCAATCATTCTGCTCCTCATCTCCACTTTTATGAAGAGCTGTCTTGACAACTGCACTGATAAACTCTTGGATCAGTTCCCTAAATCTGAGTTATACAAACTCATCTCTCTGAGGCTGAGCAACCCTGACAGTGTCCTGCTGACTAAACAAATTAAGGGGGCTTTGTTGTCACTTTTAATGGGATGATGGAAAGGGCATTAATACCAGGAAGGGAGAAGGAACCAGGATTATTGTCTGGAATCTAAAATTATCACTTTTGCTTATGTTTAATAAGTGCTGTTAATGATGTTCTTCCAGCTATCAAACATCACCTAAAACTGTACTGGCAGGATCTGTTTTCTGGGAAATGCCACAGTTCTCACCCAGGTATCCTTTAATTTGCTTTGCTGTAGTTGAAAAGCAACCAGAGAACTGAATTCTCCACTTTATTCATCAGCAGAAGAGCTGATGTAGTTGTGCATTTGTGTCTATGCCCACAACCCATATATTTGAGGAACAGCTAACCCTGGATGCATCCAAGAGCACAATAAGCACAAATTAAGCTGCAGTGGAGAAATCTCCATGTTCCATAAGCTTCAAAACACAGCCCACTCTGTACTGCAGGATGTCACAATAGCTCTATACACTGTTCCTGACAAGAGCTTAACAAATGAATCAGGTTTTAAGTTGATTTAAACAAAGAAATTCTGTGGCAGGAATTGGAATTTATATATCTGTGCAGAGAAATCAGCAATTCCAATTTTTCTTTTTTTCTTTTTTTTTTTCCATGGGTATTCTTTATACTCCCTTCTTCCATGGTGGTTGTAAAACAAGTCAATGATGTGTCTGTTAAAAGCAGTTCACTTCTTTTTTACAGCTGACTTGAGAAATTACTCTTTAGTCTGTGATTTATACATGATGTCAGCTACTACAACAAAGAGGTTTCACCTTTCATCAGCCTACGAGAAAAACAGTAAAGTTTATCAAAATAAAATAAAACCACTAAGAAGCCATAAGCCTATGATTGATAAGTAAGAGTGGTAAACCTTACAACTAATGGATATAAATAGGTGACCAAAGTCTGAATTGGAATTACTGAGCAATGACTTAAAGGGTGCTGCCTCAGGACATTGATCATATCAAGGACTGAGCTACCACTTCTGCATCTGAAACTACCAATGACTTCATGGCAATACCGAAAGCAGAATGCTGTTTCCTCACCAAATCAGTCTTCACTGAGTGTTTCAGTGTCATTTCAAGAGCACTAATTTATCCTTAATTCACCTTGGTTATAATGCATAATCCCACACACACCTTCATCTAAAAAAAAAAAAAGCAGTGCAGTCAAACTTAATTTGAGAAACCCATCTGGCCTGGTTTGCTTTCTGTGTTCTGCTTAAAAAGACTGGATGGGTGAGGATGATGGTTCACTACCTCCCTCCTCTGAGGACGCCACTGCAATTTAAAGTGGTGGAGTCTGACTCGTCCTAATCCAGTTTCATGGTCTGAGCACCCATTAACACCTGGAGTGTTATCAGAACAAGTGTTCCAGGAAGGCATCTTTTCCTCTGGATAAAAAGTGGGTTTGCAAACTCAAGTGGCTCATCTGGGGTGCAACTTGCAGAAGGTTTATGGAGGTAAGAGATCAACAGTGTGCTCAGGAAACTTGAATTAAAACCGTGGTGTAGAGACACCCAACACAAATTGCTGCACAACCCCCACCTTCAAGGACTCGGTGAGAAAACAGTATATTAGTAAAACGTTTTGAAGTATTTTAAAACCTTTCACTCCAATCTGCTTTGCCCGAGGTTTGTGCTTTGTGTGAAACTGGCAGAATAAACACCATGTAATTACTGTGTGTCCCTTTGTCCCTCTTAACACAGTACTTGTACACAGTACTTGTTCTCCTTTTTCATTCCTAGAACACCTACAACAGACACAGGCATCCCTCCCTTTCCTGCTTAGCCTCCCAGTGAAGGGGCAGAGCTTCCCTGCAATGTAACTCTGTCCCTTTAACAGTAACCAAGGCTGCAACACACAGAAATGGCAGGGGACCAAATTAATCCTGCACAGACAGCTTTAATCCTGGTATCTCCTAATTCGAGTGCTTGACTTTCAGTTTAACAGCCTTCAGGCACAACAGGCAGGAATAAAACTAAGTATGACACCAAGAAACAAACTAGGACTGTTTGGGAGAACCATTTTAAGACATTTACCTGAATCAGCTGAAAGCCTGAAAAACTTAGAGGTTAAAAAAAAAAAGACTACCTGAGTAATTGTACAGTTTGTTAGAATTTCACTACATGAACAGTTTTCAGTAACAAAGCTGATCCAAGTCACTCCTGCTCTCTTTTGTTCATCCCACCTGCACCTGCAGGTCACTCCTCCCTCAGCTTTGCCAGTACAAACACCTGCAGGCCTGTAGGACACAGCAGACCAGACAATAAATAAAAGCACAAAATTATTCCTTTTCAAGTGCTGGTCAATTTTTATACTAAACCACAATGTCAGGAATGATTGCACTGGCACAACTGAAGAGGAAGCAACAGGAACATCCTTAGGAAGACAAGAACTCTCTCCAACAGTGTCCCAAAAACCAGTTCAGCCCCCCCCAAAAGCTGTGTAGATACAGAACTCTGGCAGTCCCAGCTGTTGAGGACTCTCACTTCTCAGCCAAACATTATTTTGCCACCAGCAACCCAAGTTCTTTCCTCCAGATAATCTGTTTCTATTCTCTCCAACCATTTTTTTCCAGCCACCTTCACTGCTGGTTGAGAACAAAGCTCTTGCTTCCGTGAGGTTCATGTGAGCTCAAGGAAACAGCAGGAATGTATCAGGAAATCTCCCATTGTCCATGTGCAGGTGCCATGGAAGAGCAGCTGCTGGTCCTCAGGAGGAACAGGGACAGCAACACTCCAGACCCAGGAAGGGCAACAGGAGCACCTGGATCCTTCCTGCAGGAACCCATGAGGGGATTTCAGTGTCAGCCTTCAGAGAATCACAGACTGGGTCAGGTTGGAAAGGACCACAGTGGCTCATCTGGTCCAACTGCCCTGCTCAGGCAGGGCCATCCCAGAGCACACAGCACAGGATTGTGTCCAGATGGTCCTGGAATATCTCCAGTGACAGACTGCACACCCTCTCTGGGCAACCTGTTCAGTGCTTGGTCACCTACACAGGAAAGAAGTTCTTCCTCACGTTGAGGTGGAACTTGCTGTGCACCAGTTTCTGCCCATTGCCCCTAGTCCTTATGGCTGGAAGCACAAGAAGAGCCTGGATCCACCCTCTGACATCCCAGTGCAGGTACTGACAGATATTTGTGAGGTCCCCTCTCAGTCACCTCTTCTCAAGGCTGAACAGGCCCTGCTCCCTCAGCCTGTTCTTGTAAGAGAGGCTCCAGTCTCCTCACTCCCTCCTTCAACAGCCTCTACTGCTGTCAGCAAACTGCATTTCAGAAACCTAAGTACCACATTTGGTACTTGTTTCATTATTAAAAAAAAAAAAAAAAGACACCTCTATTATTTCAAAATTACTTTCAGGAAAAAACAAAACAAAAGAAATCTCTACTCAGGAAAGCTCCTCACAAGGAAAGGGTGAAAAAGCTTAATTTTTGGCTCAACAGTGTATTGACCTTCAATAATCACCTGCCTTGGAGGTGGCAGTTCCCCTTCTTTCCTCTGCCCCTTATTCTCACATCTCCTCCTCCCAGCCCTTCCCTTCCTTTCCTCAGCTCTCGTTTGACCACCCAGTGAGTTGATTCAGATCCCTAAACTGAAGCAGGAAGCAAAGAAACAAAGAAAATCAAGCCAATTAGAAAGCTGGACACTTTCTAGGATAAGAGCTCCCTCAGCTCACTGGGAGGTCAGCTGAGCACCAGAGTCGCAGCAGGACAAGCCAAGAAACTGCCTGTTCTCTGCCAGAAGTTGTTCCAACAGCTTCACCCACCTGAAACTTCACCCTTAGAAACAGCTGAGCCGCTGATGCTCAGACTTCAAACAGAATCAGGCAGAGATTTATGTGACTGATATTTATGCTGATGTTGTTGGCCGCTGGATTCCACAGCAGGGACACAGCTCCGGCTCCACTGACACCGCGCTGGGGGTGCCACTGGGAGACACAAGTTGTCAAATCCTTAATGAGACAAAATGTTGCAGCAAGGAGGCGCCAGGGCCGTGAGAAACTGCGGCTGGAGACAGGGAATGCAGGAAGGAGGAGGAAACACACACGGAGGAGACGGGAACCGAAGGAGGTTTCTGAGGGGAAAACACACAGGAAAGGGGCAGGGGCAAAGCTACTAAAGAAAGCAAAGAAACACGGGCTATAAAACTCAGCCAAGGAACACCAGTGACTTCCTGGGGCATCCCCGGGAAAATGTGGGAAGTTGCACTGAGCTGTGAGTGTTTGCAGGGGATCTGAGGGGTCGGGGAGTTTTGGTGCTGTTCCAGACTTATCACAAGTCCAGATTCAAAGAAACCTACACTGCTCAAGCTTCTGCCCAAGGATCCTGTGCTGGATTTTACTATTTGAGTTTGAGAAGAGCTTATGAAGTGCCCCTTCTCCCATCAACAACCCTTGCAATATAGGTTCTCTCCAACAGTACCTGTATATTTACACACACACACACAC
>VYZS01046427.1:0-17353 GCA_013400695.1 Neodrepanis coruscans
TTCTTCTTAATATCCAACCTAAATCTTCCCCCTTCCACTTTAAAAGCATCTTTCGAAATATGTCTGTGATAAACACTTGAAGATAAATAGAGACAAACCTGCTATTTTTCTTCAAGTTTTCTTTATATCAATGCCTCATATCCAACATTGTAAATATAAATACTGCAGTAAACAAATGCTCACTTACCCTCTCTGGAAAAGGTGTTTGAAGGAGATTAAAAACTAAACGAAATGTTGTTTGAGGTTTATATACCATGGTGAGGCAAAAACTGGATGTGTCTTTCAGAAAGAGTTCCCTGTTCTTTACTACATTTTGATTGCACAAAAAACCAAAAGTTCAAAGAAAAGGTATTTCTTTTTTGTTGTTTTGTCATAATACAGTATTGAATTTTAAAGAAAGCATAATATTGTACAGCCTTTTTTAATTTTTAGAAAAGTCTATTCTTTCAGAAGTTATTCTTTTGGTCCTTACGATAGTATTTTCTTTTTTACTAGGATTATTACAGGACAGTGCTGTTGTCAGGAGTCTAATGTATCAAAATTTTATTCAGGATTCAGTATTTTATGGTTCCTGTTTTCAAACTAGTGACATCTATATCCAGAACCCTACAGTAAATATCTTTTCTTTGACTGTTGCAACATTACTGATTTAGGTGACAAATATTACGTCAACATATACTTTGACTTTTGTTTGCTCAGTATGAGGTTTTCAAAAAGAGGACAGCTCCTTTAAGGCCGAAGTTAGTTTTGTTTTTTGTTTGCTCTGTACTTTGCTTTTTATTTTAAGCTAGATTTTCACCATTAAAATGGGGTTTACATCCAGTGTATCAGATGGAATTAGAGTCTGTTATATTTTTATGAAAGGGAAAGCATCTGGAACATAAATGATTTTGACTTATTTTGAAATAGAAGAAATAATAATTAATGTCACATTAAATAACATTTGTTCTCTTTTTGTTCAAATGGAATCTGTTCCCAAGGACTTAGTGGGGAGATACAGGTGGTATGGAGTCAAGATTTTCCCTATAGTAAAACTGGTTTTAGTTATATATATGTTACAGGGTAGAGAAAATATTTTCTTTTTAAAACTTCTTTTCTTTTTCCCTTCTCTCGCTCATGGTCGCAGGTATGTCCCCATGCACCTGCCCAGGCTTCACCGTGAGCCCCCCCAGGCCACCCGGTCCATGGGGAAGCAGGGGGGTGCTTTGAACCTTTTTCTTGTGTTTCCTAAGAGAAGGACAGATGAACGGGCCCGGGAGATCGGAGCAGTGTGGCTCCTCAGTGGGCAGAGAAATGTGTGGGTGGTGCAGTGTGGGACACCAATGGCGCAGATGGAGCGAGGCTGGGAGCACCACTGCCGCTGCCCAGGCTGCGGCTCCTGGACCATGCTGGGCTGGGGATGGGGCTGGGGCAATGGGGTGTGGCATGGAGCTGCTGTGGCGTGGGGCACCAGCAATGTAGGTGGAGCAGGGCTAGGAGCACTATCGCCACTGCTCATGCTGCAGCTCCTGGCCCATGCTGGACTGGGTGCGGTGCCGGCTACCTGAGGCTGCGGCTGGGAGTGTTGCCTGTGTTGCCAGACCCCTGCGGTGGTGGCGGCCAGTGCACAAGGCGGGGCCAGTCCCTGGGCTGGCACTGTTGTGCGGAGTGCACCCATGGTGGCAGGGCACAGTGCTGCTGGCAGCCCCGGGCCCCCAGATGCCCCATGGCGCTAGCAGGGTGGTGGTGGCAGCCCCTCCTCCTGGTGAAGTGCAATCATGAGGCATTTTGATGGGAATGATGTCATATTGCCTTGTGGTGAAGTCTCGAAGAGGGGGTGACACCCAGTGCCGCCGTCAAATGGAGAGATTGCGCTCCCCACGAAGAAGAGCCCGAGAAAATGTAAGAGCAGGGCATTATAAAAGGAGCAGACACTGAAGTCCCTTTTCAGCTCGGCTTTCATCACAGCTTCCTCACGGCTCTGCTTTTGACTCCTGGCTCTCTGCTCTGCTTCCTTGCTCTCTCGGCTCTCTCCTTCAACACAGGAAGCAGCGTGGCTGGACCAACAGTGGAGGCAGTGCAGTGCTGAGGACCACACAGCTCCAAGCAGTTGTATCTCTTCCCCTTGGGATCCCCCAGGGTTCCCTTCCATTGTCTTTATTTTTCAGCAGCTTTGGAGTGGGGACCCTGTTGCATCACCTCCCTCCACAAGACAGCATTTCTTCCTTTCCCTCCATAACCCAGCAGTCAGTCCAGAACAGCAAAGGGGTTATTTTCTTTTGCGTGCTATTGTCGGGTTAAAGTTTTGTAATTAATAAATTACTGTGTTGTAGTTTTTTCTCTATTATGTCTCTCGTTGATTAGTAACACTCCCTACTGTCCAAACCAGGACAATATGTATCTTTTCATTTGAAGAAAAGGTGAAAGCAAAAATGTATATTTCAAAGAAGTTAGCTTTCATAAAGGATATTTGGAGCCTAAACCTCAGGAGACCCACATCTCTGGTTTACCTTAGGAATATTTATATTATTACGGTAGTACCTGCTAACATCAGACATGAACTGGATCCTTATAATAAAAATATACATTTAAAAATATATTTAAATGATTTGAAAACCTGATCCCTGATAAAAGGATTAATAATCTATGGATAAGACAGACAACACATAGATATTAATCAACATCAAACATGCTGAATTGACATGCAGAAAAATAAGTTGTTCTCTGTGGCAAAGACAGAATCAAATGAATAATTGGGTGGTGTCTATTGGGCAACAGATCACTCAGGAACTCAAAGGATTCTTTTATATCTTTATTATAAGCCATAATCACTTATTACCTTTGTTTCCAGGCTTGATATTTGAAGAGTAGGAGCTCCCATTTCAGTCACCTCTTGTCCACAGGGTGTTGCAAGTGTCCATCTGCTCTTACCTTTGCCTGCTGCCTATATTTGTGTACCTTTTAGTCCTCCTTCACTTCTCATCTTCCCTACTTAGATTGCTGAGGTTTATCACTGCTACACCTCTCTGAGATCTGGCGGATGAATCATTAAAACTTCTTTTTTTCCCCATAACAATAAAAATATTTTCTGAAAAAATACTGAAAATATATTCCAGGACAGTTAAAACTCTCCAATAAACAATGCAGGTCACAAAAAAAGTCATTGCAGTTGTGCTAAATTTAAATAAAATAAATAAAAACTAAGAAATTTTTTTGAAGAGAAGCTAAAAAAGGTAGGCAGGACAATTAAAACTTAGTTGGTAATTTAGCAGCAGAGACTACAGAGAGACATTGCATGGAAAGTGCAGTGCTTGTGCGCATAACCTATTGTAATGAACATGAGAAAAAGTAGGAATGACTAAGCAGCAATGTTAAAAAAGATCTTTTTAGAATTAATCAGGTATTAAGAAAAAACCTGAAAGTTGCAACTGAAAAAGGAAAATAGAAAGTATCATAAGCTCTGGAAGACTAAACAATGGTAAGGGATCAGCAATGAAGGAAAGACAGCAGTGAAGTCATACAGGATGCTGTTCTCAGATCAGCTGCTTAATAGAGACAAAAGTTACCTAAAAAAGGCCACTTGTTGTGACAGTTTGCTGATGACGTAAAGTTTTTCAAGGCAGGAAGATGAAATCCATTGCAGGAAATTGCTGGAGGTTCTTACAAGATTCAGTGATTGGGTAAGAAAATGACAGATGAAAGTAAGTGTAGGTACACGTAAAACAATTTTAGCTTCACATACAAAATGATACTCTGAATTCACTCTAGCCACTGGAGAATGAGATCTTGAGGCTTGAATACATTCATTCAATAGGAGTAAAAACAAACAAAAAAAGAGGAGAAAGAAACAGAGAGAAAACAGAAACTACTTATGTAAACTCATGATTTCCCTCACACTGAACACCTTCTAACTGTTCTGGTTCTTTCATGTTGAAAAATTTTATATTAGACTGGAAAAATATTCAGAGAAGGTAAGCAAATATGGTGAAAAATTTCATAATATTACAAGCAATGCCTGAGCTATCTGACACTGTCATAAAATGGGCATTATTCAGGAAGCTCCTCTGAGCTCTACAATGTCATGAATGGCACAGAGATCATGTGTAAAGATCATCTTCTTGTTCTGTCCTCCAGAACAATCACCAGGGCCCATGAGAAGCCAGTATGATACAGATTATTCACACAATTCACAAAGTTCGAGAAAGGGAATTCTCAAAAGCGATTCCAAGATGAAAATGATCTTTCTCTTTTTTCTCAGTTCTTTATATGATTTGGGGAAAAATCAGTGGTTAACTAAAGTAAAAACAAAAACCACAAAAAACACAGAACACAGATGCGGGCGCAGAGGGTTTCTTCCAGGGTCATCACAACACAATCAATGTGATTTAGTGAAGCCGTTTACTCAAAGCATCAGACTTATTTCATACTATTTCTAACTTGTTCACATGCTTCTAATTCTATTACTATTGGCAGACACTTTTTACACTATTATTATTGGTTAGCTAAACTTATGATCACACTCTTATACATTCTCTTCATTACACAGTGGTCTGTGGTTGTTCTGTTCCACCTGTTGTTCTGGACCTGTTTTCTTCTCTTGTTTAATTTTACTCTGCTTGCACCAAGGTCAAATTATCTTCTCTTGCATACCTTTTCATGAGAAAGTTAGGTCAAACTAACTTTGCATACTTTGTTGCATAGCTTTCCCACGAGAAAGCCAGGCCGAATTGTCTTTGCATACTTTGCTGTATACTTTTCATCAGAAAACTGGATTGTGCATACACCTATTATTTTTTAAAAATTCTCCAGCAGTTAACTTCTAGAAATTAGTTAAGAAATAAGATTTCTAATGATTATTGAAAGCAAAGACTAGACCTTGAAGCCAAACAGTCAAAGGACAGATTTTGCAAGGTGGCAGGTCTCATCTGGGTTTGATTTGCTCCTCAGTTCTGATGTAGGAGACATGCTGAGCTGCAGGCAAAATAGCTGAAATAAAATGCAGTGCTTTTAAATTTTGTACCAACTTGATTTTCATTTTGCAATGACATTTAAGATTTGTCAGCATTGTGATCCTTCTATGTTTAGAGACAGAGAAATACGACCTTTACATTACTTCCAGAGAAAAATTGTTTCTATCAGCCAGTCCCACTGCTTAGGACTGCTTTGGTGGTCTTCTTAACGGGATTACTCTTTCTTCTTTTTTTTTTTTTTTTTTTTTTTTTTTTTTTTTTTTTTTTTTTTTTTTTAAGGAGGAGCTGGATTTAAAAAATGCAGTAGATGAGGTAATAACAGTCCATTTTGTCAGGCATTTCATGATTAAAATACTGTCCAGGACTGTGTAAAATCTCAAGTTTATTTCTACCTCTGTATCTAGAAATCTATATCCTCAGAATCTCAAAAGATGAGTCTAGAGGAGCAGATTAATATTTGAATAAAGAGAAGGGTGAAAAATTTCAACCCCGGGTTAATGCAGTTCTCAGAGAAATTATCATCAAGAGGGAGTGAAAATCTAGGCATTTTTCTCGCTAGCTGAGAACCTTGATGTCTGAGCGAATGAATTATCTTAATTGTTGTTGCTGGTAATTTAACATATTTCATGTAAATTGTAAATGATTCAAAAAAAGAGATTAAGGCAAACTAGTATGGAAAGGTTTAGAGTGATAAGAGATTTGGACAGCTCTGGAGGTGTATGCACAAATACCTCAGCCAGATGTAGGAACTATCATCAGCCTTTCACACTCTAAATTATGCTCAGACCATTGGGTTTTTACACAGAAAAAAATATCTCTTGATCCCTCTTCATTTCTTCCAGCCAAGCAAAATAATGCAAGGGTATCGTAAAAATATTTATTGAACATTTTTATTCTAAAATTCAGTTTTATTTAGATCTGTTTTCCTATTATATTTATTCCTTTGACAGAGAAACTCAAAATAAAATATTTAGATAGACCAATGCTTAGCTACACTTAAAAATAGTTATCTGCCTCAGCACTTACAAATTTTTGCATGTCAAGATTCTTAAATGACTCTAAAAATGTGGATCTTATTGCTTGTGCAGTATATTTCATAGATCTTAAAGCAATGTAGCTAATTGCTTTTATTATTTGAAATAATAAGGCATATGCATCTTTAGCAAGTTTCCCCTTTTCATTAACGTTAAATAGTTGATAGACTAAATAGCAAAGGCATAAAATAGAAGACGGAAAATACCTTATACACCCTGGGATAAGAAATCTCTTTTTGTCTTAGCTGTTCATGCTTCCTCCTTTTCCTTAAGACCACACCTTTTAGAAGAGAATGAAGATAGATCCCACATAAAAGTTAAATATCAAGCAAAAAAATCCTATGCAAGACAGTAAAACTGTTTCAAAGAGGAAGAAAATGTAATGACTGCAAAAAAAGCACTATGCAAAGGATTAATTTTATTTCTTATCACTGGGGTATCTTTCCTAGCACAAAAGGGAAATTGCTTAACACACAACATGCCAGGCCCTAGAACAGTGACTCACGATTGAGCTTATGAGTGACTGATGTAATGTGACATACCATAATCTGCCTAAGAATGCAGATTTTGAATGTCTGCGGGTGATCAGAGCTGGCGACTGAATTCTTCCTGAGAAGTTGAGATTAACCAAAATGGAAAGAAAAGATGATTTTCTGGAGAAATCATGGGCAGTATAGAAAGACATAAGAATACAAGCCAGATAGAAAGTTCTATATGGCTTTGGCTCTGCGCTGCACAGGTTAACAACTGATGAACACCCCTCAGTGGGTAGATTTGTGTTGTATTAAATCTACTGCATTTCAAAATCAGGCTTCTAGCCCCTTCAAATCCATTCCCCTCCTTATCTATATACACATATTAGCCACTCTTCTGGCACAATATTTAGTAATTATGGGAAGGACTGGGGTGGAAGGTCATCTAGTCCAAACCCCCTTTTAGTGAACAGGGACAACCAGATCAGGTTGCTCAGAACCCCATCCAACCTGATCCTGAATGCTTCCAAGGATGGAGCATGCACTACTTCTCTGGGCAACCTGTGCTAGTGTTTCACCACCCTCACTGTAAAAAAATTTCTTCCTTATATGTAATCTAAATCTACTCTCTTTTAGTTTCAAACTATTATCCCTTGTCCTATAATAACAGGCCTTGCTAAAATGTTTGTCCTCATCTTACTTATAAGCCCCCTTTAGGTTTTAAAAGGCCATGCAATGAATTAATTCAAATCACTGATATGATGGAAACATAATCAACTAAAATAGACTTTTTGTTTGAGCATCAAGCTCAACTGACTCACTTGGCAGATTAAGAATTATTAAAACCCAAACAACCTGCAGCTGCGGACAGAACAGAGCAAGGTTGTCTTTGTGATGAAACTGAAAGTTACACTGACTTATGTGGAACATAAATAGCACTACTACTCTTGTTCGGGTTGTTAGCTCTCATTGTTTTGTTCTGAGAATACACGGAGCCAACATTAACAGCATCGGTCAAACACATTAACTACAACATTCCTGGTCCTCTATTTAACTTCTTGTGAAAGTGAGGTTGTGTGTCTCCCAAGTTTTCACAAAGTATTACACAGCATTAGACCTTGTATGTAGGTGAATGATGAAGGTGTTACTCAGCTACAAAATCAGACTCCTCTTTTTTTATTAACTAAAAAATCCCTGGATATAGTTCTGGAAATATTAACTCTAAATTGTAAATGCAGATTTCAGTTATGTAAATAAGACTTCTAGAATGTTAGCTAGAACGCCGTTGTTGCTGTTGAATAGAACACTGACCTGTCCCAATTGTGCTTGTAGGTTATGCTGTAATTCGTAATGGCTTATCTAGAATGGTAATATGTTGGCATTATTACAGAGCAGCAAGAAGGAGTAGCTACAACACTGATGTAACCCAAGTTTATGGTCCCATGTTGGGGAAAAAGAAAGGTGATCCAAATATAACAGTAGGAAATGGAAGATAACATTTACTGGATAAGCTGGGGATATTTCAGATAGTTTTGCAGGTTTTCTCATCAATGCAGATCATTGGCAACTTTGAGACACGACCTTGGAACTTTTGTTCCAAGCATGACCTTGGTATAATGAGTGAATTAACAAGGATTAAAGGACTGGGGAGAAAAAAGGGAACAGTGAATAGTCTGGCTTTCGTATATATCAGAAGAAGCTCTACTTATGTTAAAGCTAGTAAATAATAGAGAATGAATGTAATGGCATTCATTCCTGGCAGGTAATAACTGAATGAAACTCTGATAGGACGATATACATATCTGGGGATCTTTATTGCTGAATGCTGGTATGAGAGAATTTCTGTTCTATTATTTTAGGTGGTTGAGGATGAGAGAATTAATTGCTAGTATATGACATCAAATATCTTTTCAATATCCCAATAAGTGGATTGTCTCTCGTGAACTGGGAAGAATAATAATTTTATTTACTTTTGTAGGCCATGAATGCATGATTAGAGCAATGAAAAACAAATGTTTGTGCAGTTTAATCAGACAGACATTAATTAGACAACATGTTATAATTGATAAGTTGCAGTCTGCTAATATAAGCCTTCTTCTTATGGTTAGTAGTAGATGCTATTACATAATAAAAACCTTGATAATATAGTTTCATAGTTTTAATTTTAATTTCACAGCCATGCAAAACAACAAAAATCCTGATCTGTATTCTGGCAATTATCAGTCCACATAAAGCAAATAAATTGCCTAGACTAGAAAAACTGTTGGGAAAAAAATCAGCAAAATAATCCTGGATTTACATATATATGTTATATAATTTTATTGATAATGTGGACTTTTAATGATCCTTCATTAATTAAAAGCTCCTGATCAAAACTTATCTTCAATACTGTTTCTGCAATAGCAGAAAATATTTCAGGACATTATACTTATAACTTGACAACTGAAGCTGAACTGGACTATAGAGAAATTCTGTAAATAAAAATAGATTAACTTTACTAAAAATTTATTTTAAATAATTTAGTTGTGACAAATAATTCAAAAGTTTTCATTCTTGTTATATAAAAATGTTAAATTATTGTGGTATGTGTTTCATTATGTTTAGCATAAGGAAATATTGGATACTATAACCAATAACAAATGGCCAGATCACTAATTTATCCACTAGAATATGAATTTTGTTATGGTTTTACCACTAGGAAGCATGGTACTGACAATAGATGTCCGAGAGAAGCCACACACACCGAAAAGAAAACACACAAGTAACACAGTTTATTTCACACACACAGAAAACTGACAATAAAGCGCAAAAACAGACAAATTAAGCTCTCCCAGACCCCACGTTGGGATGGGAAAGCTCTAGGATAGTGCTGGTTTTCTGTTGGGGGCTCCAGAAGAGACGCCGGGATAATTAGAGAAGGACCGCGATCTCAGCTCTCCTGGGGTTCCGCGGCCGACTTAAGGACCCTAGAGTAGCGCCGAGCCTCCGTTCGACTTCTGAAAAAGCACTCAGACAGTTAGAAACCTCAAGCCCCCCTCCCCGTCCCTTCCCCAATCCCGGGAAGGAATACCAGTGCTGATGGAAAGATGTGGTCTTTAATCCGCACTGTAGCCGCTGAATCAGCGTGGAGGTGCTTAAAAATGTGACCCTGAAACAGTCCACCCCCCAGGAATACCACAAGAAACGTGACCCCGAAACAGTCCACCACCAGGGATACTATACCGGGCTGCCGCTGCTGGGTCGCTAATCTGTCCACACGTGGAGGTTAGTCTCAGCGTGGAGACGAGGAGCGATGTTGCTGCGGCCGTGTCCAGCGCAGAAAGAGGAAAATGGTGTCCTCTCTCGCCTTTTATATAGGGGACCCCTCTTGGAGCATGCGCAGATGGCCCCCAGGGGGCCTGCCTCTCTCCAATTGGATGATTAGCACCCGGGTCCCGCCCCCACGCCCTGCTCGCTCATGGGAGCGCTGGGCTGGACCGGAAGCAACGCCGGCCCCACGGGCCGGAAGTGCAGATCTGACCATGACGGCACTCCAGCCAGCACAGTGCCCTGCAGCTTGGAACTCCTGGGCTCAAGCGATCTGCCGGGCTCAGCCTCCCTGGCAGCCGGGGCCACAGGCGCGTGCGCCACCGCGCCCAGCCAGGACTGATTGCGCTCCGGCGAGAGCCGCCGCCGCACCCGCTGCCATCGCCCACGCTGCTGGCACCGCGTGGTGTTGCTGGGGCTGCGGCAGCGCCAAGCTCCGACCAAGGATGGCCACACCGCCTGGCATGAATATGGTGGGGGGAGGGGGTCACCACACCCCTGTAGGCGAAACCGGGCCGCGGCAGCCGCTCCCGCTGGCCCAAGAGGGGCCACGCCCACACCAACGCTGCAGGCGGGGAATGCAGCCATGCCGGGGACTGTCTCTTCCCCGTCCGTCATGACCAGGACCCGGGAACGGGTGGCCCCGCCCCCCACTTTACGGTGGGGGGAAAAAGGGAAAAAAGACCAGTTTTAGCTTCACCCCACAACAATTTCAAAACTAATTGCCATTTAGAATAACAATTATTATCAGACTTGATATGATATGTCATATCCAATTATGAGAAACATGAAGTGACATTATAGTAAAAAAATATTTTTGTTATGTCTTTTGTAGATTACAAATAAGGTAAAGTTTGTAATAAGAAACAAAGTTATTTTGTTTCTTGATATTTTTCCATTAAGACTTTTCAAGATATTTTATAACTCAAAATATAAATGAAACAAAAAAAGACACCAGTGCTTCTGAAATGGGAGTTTTGAGATTTGAATCATTGCAGCAATTTCAGTACAATATTAAAGTTGTACCAGCTGGCCATTTAGAAAATTAATTTGGCTAATTATTTATAAGAAAGTAATGTTTTTCCCATTAGTAGTGGCCAGCATGAATGTGAAGAAGGAAAGAAAGATGGAATTCCACAGGAAGTAAATATGACATAAGTTACATAACAAGACTGAAGATCTGGCTTGAGCATACTTCCAAAGTCTATTGAAAAATACAGTCTCCTTTGGGATGTGCTAAAGCCTTGGCTTCAGCAATGTAATTAAAAAAAAAAGCATCTGCAGTCTAGGGCCATGTTGAATAGATGTTTCTTCATGATTTTATAATCAGATATCTCCTTATTCTTGTACTAATCTCAGAGAACAGAAACTTCTGTAAGTCATTAATGTCTGATGTTTTTCTTTTCTTTCTTCATTTCTTCACAAGAAAGTTGGAGTATAAACAAAATCTATAAATATATATTGTGAATTTATAAGTATGTATATATATATGTTCTGATACAGTTTTAATATCCTGATCATATATTGTCTTCTTCTATAGGACCTCTTTCTTTCTTTTTTTTTTCCCATGAAAAAATGTGAAAGACTCAGGATTTCTGGGTGTAACTCCAAGTTTTTTTCTGGTAAAAAGATTATAGACATTCTGTATATCTCATAATGCCTTCTAAAATTCACCTCCAGTAAGCATTTACCCTCTAAATATTCTGTTCCTTCTGTTCTGTTCCTTCCTCTTTAGATTCTGTCCTTTTCCTGTGAAATTGCTATCCAATGTCTGCTCAGTACTTACCATCTCATATGAAAACTCTTCACTATTTGCTTAATATGGTGGACAAAATTCCACCTAACTCCAAAGACTCCAGAGGGTTTAGGGCTAATCCACATTCATGAGCCTTCAAAAGTCAATCAAATCCCATCAATTTGGAATAGATCCCCTTTATAAACCTGTATCAGCCAGGAGTAATTTCATAATCAGGTTACAGTGCGCTGAAACAAGACGTGAACAACAAAGTTACACCTCTAAAGAGGTCAGAAGAAATTTTAAATCAAAGCATGAGAATACCATATGTTAGCTTACCTCTAATTCATTTTAATTTCTAATTCACTTCTCTGAGGTTAGAATCCTTGTCCAAACTTATCTACACCCCATTTTGAGCCATGGGCAATTTCTCTTTACAATGAAACATAAAAAAAGAAAAAAAAAAAAAAGCCAAAAAATATATTTTAGTCTTGCATTTCAGAAGGAAAAATAATATAAAAAAACTCCACAAACACTCCCAAGCCCCTGTAGAAGCCCAAAAGGATACAAATGTGTTTGTTACCCTAACTGTTTCTTTGAATGGTGGGAAAACGTTGAAAGAGATGATAAGAGTTGCCCTTATTTTGTACACAACTCTGAGTGTTCTCTTTTCCCATGGAGATCTTCCTTCTTGTGGAAAAGCAGAATACATGTGGATCATCTGGATAAAATAGAGTGGCTGTAGCCAAGAACTCACTGTTATGGCCAACATAGAATTTGATAACATTGGAAAAGGAGAGAGATGGGGGGTTTCTGGGTCCAGCATTCTGAATCTTGCCCCAGAAAATGTATAATTTCTTCTGTTACTATAAAGCACACTTGCCAGGGTGCTTGTATTATATTTATTCTAAGTTCATTGCAGTTAAGTTTGCTTATTGCTGTTTTGAACATTCTGCATTTCTTAAACCAATGGAATTTGTAGGCATGAGAATTGAAAAAAAAACCCAAACAAAAAACCCAATAATTCTAGACTTCCATAGATTGCAGAACGCTGACTTTTCCATCCGCACTTGTTAGACTATACTTTGAGTACTGTGTCAGTTTAGGAAGGATGTTGAGGTGATGAAATGCGTCCAAAGAAGGGCAATGAGGATGGTGAAGAGACTAGAGCACAAGACCTACAAGGAGAGGCTGAGTGAACTCGGGTTTTTTAGCCTGGAGAAGAGGAGGCTCAGGGGAGACCTTGTCACTCTCTATAGCTACCTGAGAGGAGATTATAGCCAGGTGGAGGTCAGTCTCTTCTCCCAGGCAACAGCAGTAGGACAAGAGGACACAGTCTTAAGGTGTGCCAGAGGAGGTTTAGTTTCGACATCAGGAAGAAGCTCTTTACTGAGAGAGTGATTGGGCACTGGAATGGGCTGCCCAGGGAGGTGATGGAGGCACCGTCCCTGGAGGTATTCAAGAAGAGATTGGATGTGGCACTTAGTGCCATGGTCTAGTAGACATGGTGGTGTTGGGGCTAAGGTTGGACTCAATGATCCCAGAGGTCTTTTCCAACCTAGTAGATTCTGTGGAATCTATTTCATTTTTTAGCAGTCCACAAGGGAGTGAGGTAGATGATCAGAGCTACACACTGCATTTTATCTTGTCCTTGTAGTGTAATCTCAACCCTGTAGTGAAATGAAGGAAGTTGACATCTGTGTGGGTTCCATGAGGCCAGTGCCTTCTTCCTTCCCATCTGGCAGTGATGAGGAGCCAGATAACCCAAAGTTCATATGGACAGGCCAGGGTGGAGTGATGAGGACCTGTCCTGGCAGATGTGTCATCCCTTCACTGCAAAAATCATTACTGAGGTATGTGAAGAGATGAAGATGTCAACAGCAGTATGTTGAAAATCTTGAGTTTTCCTGGTTTTATCCCTGTTTTCATTTCCTGGGACCAGAACTCTCATCTTTTACCCTCGAAAGCACATTTCTCTTCCAATTTTACTGGACATAATCAGAGCAGGGATTGATTTCATCCAGCATAAGTTTTAGTCAAACTCTATGCACACGGGTTTTATATACTTGCTGTATTTTATGAATGTTCTAGAAAATAAATAAAGGCTTTCTTGTCTGTATCTGTTCAGGATCAGGACCTGCACTAGGAGTTACTTAACTGAAACAGGTGTTTTGTCTTCCTTAACACAAATGAAATGGCAAGGTGCTAATAAACAGTATGTGTTCTTGGGGCACAGTGTGATAAGGTTGCTTAATCCATACGTGCCGTAGCAGTGAGCTCAGCATCCCCTACACACCTATTAAATCTTACCAATAGGCTTTATATGTGGTAGTAGCTCTCTGATGCTTAAGTGGATTTCCAGAAGTCTTGTCAACAATGTCTTTTACCAGAGGTGTTCAGAGACATCAGAGAGACAGAGAAGGCTCTTACATGAGTAAAGAAAGGATTAAAAGGACAAAAAAGACAAACCAGATCTTTGCATGACCAAAAGAAGTTGTGCAGGGACCCTGCTGTTAAACAAATTAGTGAGGGATTTGGAAAAATGTGAAGAGTGAGATGACAAAAGTTATGGGCAATCCCAAATTATTCACAGCCAAGTATCAAGAGTTGCAAGTGTAGGGGTGTGGTAGTGTGGTGGGTTGACCCTGTCTGGACTCCAGGTGCTTACCAAAGGTATTCTAACCCTCTCCTCCTCAGCTGGACAGGGAAGAGAAAATATGATGAAAGGCTCATGAGTGAAGATAAGGACAGCAAGAGATGGAAATACATGATGAATTTGTGTATGATAATACCACATAAAAATATTTTCCCTTTCCTCCATCTCATTTTCAAAGAGGATAAGTAATTTTTTTCCTCACAAGAGTTTGATAAAGCTGAAAAATGTTTTAAAAAAGGGTTTCCTTTTCAGGTCAGCAAAGTGAAGTAACTTGTGTGTGAGGGATGGCCAAGTACAGTTAGGTTTTTCAGCCTGGGAAAGGAATCTTTGAGAAAGGGTATAACAGAGGTCTACAAAATCAAGGTGAGTTATAGAGAAATGACTGCTTATTTTCTGTTCCACTTTAAGAACTTGGATCATCAAAGAAGGTATAGCAAGTAGCAGATTATAAATTAATAAAATTATGTAGCTCTCTGTTCAGTTTGGAATCAAGCTGTGGAAATCCTTGCTACAGCATATTGGTTTAGGTTGCAAGGTTGTAAAACCATCACATACAATTTTGAAACATCTATTCACAGAGGTACAGACAAAGAAAAGGACAGATGTAGAGAAATCATCTGTGGTAAGGACCCTAAGAAGAAAATAGAGCTGTGATTGTCATCAGACTCTGGAGAACTTTGTTGTTGAAGAGCACCATATTTCTAATGTGGCTATGTAAGCTGTTAAACATTGGCACCATCTGATAACCATCAACTATTAACCATAACTCCAAGCTCCACTTGGAATTACAAATCAGGGCAAATAAAATATTAGAGACAGTGCAGCTTTCCCCCATTCTTTGGTTCCTCATTAAACCTTCCACTTAAGCTACAAAGAACTGATTGAAATACAGCAGCTGAAATTCTTTTCTATTAATCCACTTATTTTGGTCACATATAGCTGAATAAAATCTCTTTGCTTTGTCCTCGATTCTTGTTAGCGAGTCTCAGAATGGAACTGCCATACAAAATATGCACTCTTAACAGAAATCTTTAGACATATCTCTCTCATAAACTGCTACAACAATAAATTATTGCTTAGAGAAGAGACTGTGTTCTTGGAGAGAGTAAAATCCTAATAAATGTATAGCATGAAGGTGCCAATATAGTTATTGAATTAAATACCTTGGAGAGAAAAGACTTTATCATATAAACATCTGACCCAATTCTCATAGGGGTACAATAAAACTTACAGAAATCCACACTAAAGAGAAAAATGTGTGCAGTGTTTTGTATCTATAACAAAGACAGCAGAAGCAATGGTATAGGTACTACATTTACCTGAGTGAAATGAGATACAGACAAATGGCTGAAGGTTCAGTTATGAGATCTTGATTGAGGAATTCTGATCTGACATGTAAAAAAGTGTTAATAAGTAGGTCAGCCTTATCAGAGGGTATGAAAAAATTGGTGTAGTCTTCATTTGTGAAATAATACAGAGTCATATTCTGCACACCAACTCCACTGGAGGACTTAGACAGTATCTCTCTCAGTATCTCCTCTCATACAACTGTCAACACCACATGCTTTTGAGGAAACTGGAAGTTTTTCCTCATGGATTTACTGTCCTACAAGTAAAGTCCTTCTCACTCCCCATCACCCAAGTCACAATATGGTTATTGATCTTAATTTTCACCCTACTAATCCTACTGCAGTTGTTTGGCATTTTCAGTAGATTTATATGTATTCGAAAAAGGTTTGTTTGGCCTTTGCTGCATCCCAAATACTCCTTTCATAAGTGCATACTATGAACACAAGGTCATATTGAGGTGCTCAGCAGCACACCAGCAGTAAGTGTCTAGACCCTTACAAGCTCAGAGTGAGGATTCATCCCAGCATGAGGACGGTTCAGATCTGACATGACCAACCCTGCAGTGATGGTATAACCATCTGTACCTGTAGCATCCCGTCATGTCAGCAGTACTAGGCAGAGACAGCAGCTGTGGAGCACTTCAGAGTTCTGTTGGCTTTGATGCAACTTTCTGTAAGGGGAAATTAAATCAGTGGGCAGAAGAAGAGCCCTTCAGATGCATGAGCACTTGCATCGAGATGTCCTGGATTAGTCAGTGCATCCAGAAGAGCCTTGCTCAAATGGGATAGTGAACTATGGAGAAAAGCATTTGTTCACTCCCACTTCATTCCTTGCCAATTAATTCCTCGTTAGCCAGTTAACTATCTGTGCAATAAGACCTAAATCTACAGCAGCACTAACAACCTAGGCCTAGAATAATTACAAGTTTTAGCTGTTTTTTTCAGCCATAGACTTGATTTTTCTGAACTTTTGAACTTCACTCTTACAGAATGACTGATATAAACAGTTTATAATCAAAAATATGACAAGTGAATTCCAACTTGTGCAAAAATTTATCAGTGACTTATTTAATNTAAATTTGTGCATGTTTTGTTTCTGTGAATACAAAAGAAGGTAAGACTCACTGATTCTCATTTGGTTGCCTACACTGCATGAATCTCATATTCAGGTGACATAGACCCTCCTGTAAATCCCCTCATCTTCAAATGCTGAACAAAATATACCTAGTAAGAAAAGAGTGCATTAATTAAACTGTTACTTTAATTTTATGCCATCATCTAGGAAAAGTTTTTTTTTTTTAATTTATTTTGAGATCAATAGTCAAGTATTTCTAAGTTTAACATGGACCAAAACATACTTTTTAAGGTCTTCAACAGTCCAGCAGAGAACCTAGCTAGTATGAAGAAGGTCACTGCAATATAATATTATTGGCATACAGATGACCCTGGAAACCAAAAAGGTCCTAAACCTGTCTGTATAAGTTATTGAGATCTTGCAAAACTTCAACAGCCTAGAAACCACTGCTTCAAAGCATCAAAAAATTTTTATTAAAACACAAAACTTGTTTTTTTNCTGTCTTGTTTGGTTATTAATATAATCTTCAGTATATGCTAATAATTTATTGAACTGTAAATTGTTTTAAAAGCTGCATTAGTCTTGAAGCAACTGTACATTCATTTTGTGTAATTCAGCACACTATAATTTACCTTTTTTCTCTGGATAAATTATATTTAAGGAGTACCCAGAGTAGAAGTACTTTGTTGCTATAAGGTTTTAGTAAGATAAAGTGCATACTCTGGCAAAGAATATTTATTCATTCTCCATGAAATCTGTCAAGATGTAGCTCCAAA
>VYZS01046433.1:3108-17740 GCA_013400695.1 Neodrepanis coruscans
CTTTTTGAAAATACTATATGCAGTCTCAGACATCTAAAAGACCATTTGAAGAGCTGAGAATGGCACTACAGTGCCAAAATCACAACCAATATTAAGCTGTTACTAACTGCATTCCCAGCTCACAACACAAATATTATCATTGCATCTCCCACTGAAGGAATCAAGTGTTTGAGAAATTAATTTGTTTTTTTCTCTAAAGCAAATAGCAGCAGAGGTATTTGCACGACACACTGAGAAGCCTCAAATACACCTGACAGAAAGCTCCAGCACAGTTTTGATTCTCACTGTGTTGTTCCCTGTAGAAGTCAAACAGACCCATTTCACACTGTGTTCCAACAAACCCCCTTACACTGTCAGACACTCTCCCATGGTATTGTGCAAACAGTTTAAAAAGTCTGCACTTACACATTCAGCTCTCTGAAAACTAACTGACATCCCTCACTAATGACAGCAGCAAGGCACTTTGACTACACAGAACTTGGGGATGCTTTTTAGATTACACAGCACAAATTTAAATACTAGTTAACAGAGTAGATTTAAAGACTTATTTCTTAAAGGACAGCTGCAGATAGTATATAAAAAAAAAGTGAAAGCATAGATTAAGGACACAAAGACATTAAGTTTGAAAAGAATAATGGTTTCAATCACATATTCCAGAGTCATGACAGAAGGCTCAGCATAGTTGTGATTTTGTGATTCAACTGCAAGTTGTAATTGCTACATCCCAAGTCTTACTTGCACTTCCAGAGGATTCTGACTTAGCAGAGTCACACAAGCAAGTAAATTTCTATTACACAACAAATTCTCCACATCTGGAATATCTAAAAGAACCTAACAACTTACAGTTCCTGCAGCTAGGAATATTAATACAGATAAGAATGATTTTAGGATCAAAATGTAATTATAATCTGAAGAAAATTCACATCTGTCTGCAACATACCCTGCACTTTTAAGAGGTATTATTGCAAAATGATTCCTTCTCTTATGCAGCAGTGAGGGAGCAGCAATTCTTGTAAGAGAATCTTATGTTTAATAAAAACATACATTTTACATCCCCTTCTTGATATAAAACCATCATATGTATTCTGTGGTATCACACAAAATATCAAAGAGATTGTCATTGCACAGTTTTAAACTTAATAAAAGCATAATAAAAGGTAAAATAAGACTGTACCTTTCATTTGGGTACCAAAGGTAAGTGCCAATTTTGCAAACAGCTCCGGGTCTTCAAATTTATCTTCTTCAGCTTTTACCCAGAAGCTGTTCTCTCCTATCTCTTGAGGCTCAATCTGAAAGAGAAATGGCATCTCCAAAGTCAAGGACCAGTATTTCCAACAGCCAAGTTAAAACAACTGCCACTGAACCTTGGTGATAATGGGACTGAACAGTTTCTCCATGTCCCAGGTATGTTCTCCTGCACTAACACCATGGCATGGCATGCTCTGCCCTCCAGCCACCAGTGGGTTTTATTGTATCTCTCCCATCCCACAAGTTTTCCAAGCAGGCATCTGGCTTTCAAGTGATCATCTTTCTCTTGATTACTTTCTAGAGAGTTCCCAAATTGTCCACCACTGCTGTGCATCCCTGCTCCCTGAGAACTGTATGAGGACTGTTCTGTCTTACACTGTCAGAGCATGGAACAGCTTATTTGCAAATGAACTGTCAGTGTGGCCCTTTCATCACTCCATGTACTGGTTACATTAAAAGAAGCACATGCTCTGCAATATGGAAGCTGAAAGACAACTTTACTCTTTGTGTATGACTCAAAACAGCTTTTTTGTTTTCAAAATATGTTCCTCTAACTGCTTTTAACATATTATCAATTCTTGTTTACAAGTTGGCTTAAATGCCAAGTAATTTTCAAGGGCTATTTAACTTCAACATGATAAGCAGGAAATGCAGCAATACCACATTTCAGCCTCCCTCCAATTTTGCTGAACACTCTGGTCCTGCACCTTTTACCTCTGCTTTACCACCAGCCTCAAGTAAGACATTTTAAAGAACTACCTTAATCCAACACTAATGGGGAAGACAGTTACAGCAAAAGGGACTAAATTAAACAATACCAATTTTATTTCCAAAAGTGATGATCAAATAGACTTTGAACTTTCTCAGCAGGCAGGAGATCTTTGGCTCCACTCCCAGAGCACTTGAGCAAAGCTTCCATCTGCAGTTCCCTCCCATTGGCACCCAGTGATCAGATGGACACTTGATCAATTATTTCTACAAACCCAGGGATGTAAGTGATGACAATGAAATTGGCTGCAATTACTACTATGTGTTACAAACTAAAACATAGGACAGCCCTTGGAATATGTTTCACAGTTACAAAGTTCCTGCAATTCTCTCTCCAATCAGGTATCACTTCAGAAGGACAACTGAGAAGAGCAAACATAAGTTCTATGTCTGGCAGAAATTCTTCCCTGCTTAAGTGAGATGCCTAAATAAATGTATCTAATCTAAATCAATCCTCCTTTAGTTTAAAACCACCACCTCATGTACCCTATAGCAACAGCTTGTCCCCAGTTTTCTTAAGAGGCCCCTCTTCCCATGCTGAAAGGCCACAATAAGGTCTCCAAGGATAATCAAATGAGGCCACCCAAACCACTCCTTTTTTTTTCTTCTAAAAAATAAAATAGATTGGTGTGGCTAGCAGGAAGTTAAAGGCAGTTTGTACAGTTGTTTTAGGAAAGCAGCAAGACTGTATGATTCTTTTTAAGTTCAGAAGCACTGGGACTAAGATTTATTCTCAAAAAGCACTTCAGTTTTTTCCTCCTTTTAAAATTAGTGGGATTATTTATTCATGATATTGCTCTGTTTTTTCACTCCAAAGAAAGCCATTTCACTACTCAAGACTTTAGAATTTAAAGGAACCAAAAATCTAAACTCACTGTTTCTTTAGAAAGACAGTATCACTTCTTCAAGAATCAGAGGACAATTTAACTCCTCTTCCAACACCAAACTTCTACCATCACTAATTCTTGCAAGGTTTTGCCTGAAGTGATGATGGCAGATATTAAGAAATGATACAAAGGAATTTATGGTCAGCAAAGACCATTTGTTACCCCTTATCAGCTTTTTTATCAACCATTTGATTTTACCAGGTTCTTGATACCATCATACCCTGAGAGAGAACATGATTTTCTAGGCAAGTGTCAGACACTTGCTGGCAATGCCAAGGAGTACATTGACAAATAAGTAGCAGATATCCCATCAAACTACACTGAAATCAAAGCCAGAGCTCAAACCACACAGCATTCAATACATAAAGGTCCTCCTTTGATTTGCCTTGATGATTTGGTGGTACTTTTTCCTACTGTAAAATCGATAATTCTATCACATTTTTTACCACTAAAAAATTGCCAACCATAACGTGCCTTTAGAATGTGATGATTTAGTCTTGATAGTATTATTAAGGACCCCACATTTTTTCTTTATATGGAAAGAACAGTGGCTACACTGACAAAAAAGGGATTTTAAAGCAACACACAACACACCCCTGGATGCCTGAGTAACTTCCCATTATAGAATGAACAAATCTACTGAGAGACAAGTAACAACCAGTAACTGCTTCACAGGTCAGTTTGCAGATAGGAGGTTGTGCTTGCAGTTCACAGCTTAAGTAAATGTTTCTATTTTAAGATGTTTTCAAAAATGAAATGTAATCAACTATAACCATGTTAAGACACTGGAAGTTCTTGGTGTCCAAGGCTTTCCCTTGAGCAGTCCCATGGCTCCTCCCTGTGGCCACAGCTCTGCTCCAGCACATCACTGACTGAGAACAGCCAATAAATTACCTACAAATGCCATTATGGGACCAATTCCAGCACTCCCTGAACTTCCAACTGCATTCAACATCACAAACTCAGAAGGTTCCTCCATAAGACAGCATGCTGCTATGTGTGAGAACTGCTTTGGAACAGCTGGCAGGTATCTCTCTACACAGACACACAGAACCTAATGCAAAGCTGCAGTTCATGCTCATTGCAGCAGATATAATGCATGGGAACACGGGGTCCTGGAATACTTGGTCAAACACCAAGTTCTGTCAACACGAATCTCATTGAAAAATTCATCATCACAGCATTAACTCCATCTGCAAAGCAAAGGAGGGGGGAGCAACATGAGCTTCCCAACTCTTGTACCTTTGACCAGTTGATTCTCTTCATGGAGACTTCCAGCTTATACTTCTTCTTCTCCTTCATCCCATGTGGTAACGCTGGTATCACAGGAAATGGAGCAAAGGGAACACCTCCGAGAGGAGGTGGCATTGGAGGTCCACCAAAAGGTGGGGCTGGAGGAGGAGGGACTCCACCAGGGAGTGGAGGTGGAGGAGGTGGCCCTGCTCCACCAGGTAGAGGAGGAGGAGGAGGGATCGCTCCACCAGGGAGGGGAGGAGGAGGAGGGATTGCTCCACCAGGTAGGGGAGGTGGTGGAGGGATTGCAGCTCCACCAGGAAGTGGAGGAGGAGGAGGAATTACTGTTCCACCAGGGAGGGGAGGAGGAGGAGGGATTACTCCTCCACCAGGAAGTGGAGGAGGAGGAGGGATTACTGCTCCACCAGGTAGGGGAGGAGGAGGAGGGATTGCTCCACCAGGGAGTGGAGGAGGAGGTGGAATTACTGTTCCACCAGGGAGTGGAGGAGGAGGAGGGATTGCTCCACCAGGGAATGAAGGTGCTGGAGATGCTGGTGGATTCTCACTTTGGAGGAATGGTGACCCTTCTGTCAAGGCCGGACCCTGAAACATGAGAGAGGAATTCTTTTCACTGTGGACAGGAGGCACCTCAATACAAAGCTGAACCAACCCCGATCTTTTTTGTCAACTGTGCCTCAACCAAGTGAGAAATGCAACTGTTCTCCTATTTAAATGAGAAACAATAACAATAGATTATACCACGTACCATAAAACTGCCAAGTAAACTGAATAACCCGGCATTTTTATAAAAACAAATTGTTTCAATTTTAAAGAAAATTTAATAGTAGCAGTAACATTTAAGTGAACAGAACAACATTTTATTTCTTACCAATGCACAAAACATTTATCCCACTTAGGATACCCTGGCAAGCTGGGGCATCAGAGATGAGAACAACAACACTGAATTTTAACAGCACTAATGTGCTGGTGGAGAATTTTCTCCGTTGCAACACAAGAGGTTACAGTCTCACAGCACTTTACAACTACCCTGACATCCTGGAGGGGTGGACGGGGTGCAACAACCTGTCCTGCTTTCTTTGAAATCTGTCTGCAGTTGTTTCTTTGGCAATAGGAAGAAAGAGCAACTGCAATAGTCATTCTAATAAGTTGTAAAAGGAATAAGCAGCATGTTAAACCATCAGAGAAGTGAGAGCATATGAAATAAATGGCAATATTTTATGACAATAATCAAGAACTTTCTGCAAAGCATACAGAATTAGCAATATTAAAGCATAAACAAATACTTGGGAGGGACAAAAAAATCAGGCTGTATTCAAAGTTTTTACAGCCTAAGGCACATTTTTTCCTCAATAAAGCAAGTATTTGTGACAGGTGTTGAAAATATTGCTATTTGAAAAATGTTACCTCCATTAACTATCCTTAGTAACTTATACTGGCTGAAAAACAAATCAATACAACTATAACTGACATTCCAAACTCCACAGAGACAAGATACTCCAGGGCAATTTCTTCTCAATTCCTAAAAAAAGAAATCAACTCAACTGTGGAACTTAATGTGATATAGTTTTATTACCTGGGTTCGTAGCTGTTTGATCTCTGTTTCAAGCTCTTTGATTTTCTCCTCTCGTTTCTGAAGCTCCGCTTGTGCCTCTTGTCGAGCTGTGAACTCTTCATCAAACTGTAACAGTCACCAACACAGAAGGGTTTGTCCATTTATGTCCACACTTGATACTATATTGTCAGGAATTCTTTGAGCAAGATCACAACAAGAGCAATAGATGCAATTCCAAGTTGTTTCTAGAAGCAATTTTCTAGCACGGCCTCTTCTAGTCCATAATTTCTTATACCAATAAATCAGACACAGATCCAGCTACTTAGCACAGGTTTCCCCCCTAAGAGAACATTGCAGACTTCTTAAACTAAACTGGAGTCTGCATGCTCATATATGGAGCTTCAATTTATTAAAAATGACATCTGCAATCACCATGTTCAAGAACATGTAGTGCCTTTTGGCCTGCAAAAGTTTTTTTAGCCCAGACCATGACACAGGTATGGTATAGGGACTTCATACTATTGCAGCTCATATAGTACCTTGAGCTTTTCACATCCTGAGACAGAATGTGATGAGATTAACAAATAATCCATTCACATAATCTAAGAAACAGGAGTTTAAATAATTTGTTCTATTGAAATATTTTCAGCACACACACGAATCCTAATAAAGCAGAAGGATCTGTCAATTGATTTAAAAATATCCCTCAAAAGTTTTATTACAAGAAATATACTGAGCTACAATTTCTCATGTAGAAATAATTTGAAATACCTAATCTCTCCTGTATCTAGTAATAAACTTAAACTGCCCATGACTAAAGTGAGAGTCAGTTATCAAGTTCCTTATTAAATAGACCTGGACCAGAAGAATGAAGTGGTTAGAGAAACAGTTCCAAAATGAACTGTAAGATTCCTCTTCCTCATAATAATTTGCCAGGAACATTATAAGGAAATAATGCAGTATTTTAAGATTAGTATCTTTGTGCCCAAAGTGTCAAAGCTTTTCAGCAAGTTTTAGGTTCTAAAACAAAGATACATAAAGATTTATTAACATTTTCCCCTCAATGTTTTAGTGGTTTTTAAACATGTATCTACACCTTAGCTATTTAATTATGACTCAGTATTTTGGGACATAAGAGCAACAAGTAGAATTTTCCGCATCATTTCTCTACAGCAGAAGAAGACAATTGCAGATATGCACAGCTAACAGTACTTAACTGCTTTAATTCTGTTGAGTGTGAAATGAAAGTCTTCCACACACACAGAGGAAAACCCAAAACACACCAAGCTTTCCATATGGAAGAACATCCTCCTGTGAGATCCACTACTTGCCAGTTTTCACTGTGAAACAAACTACTGTGTTCCTGTCAGGCTCCTGTGTCATACCTTAAAGAGAGGGATGAATAGGACTTACCTTTCTGGAAAATTCTGCTGCTTTCTTTTCACTCTCTTCTACTTTAGCTTTGTCCACACATGCATCTAGAATTTAAATAAAACCCCACAGAGAAGTCAGGCAGAACATATGACAGCTCTGAGGTGCCTTCCCACCATAACCACCCTACAAGCCCACGGCACAAAAGCTGCAGACAAATTCACTTCGTTAAAGGCTGCAGCATTTCATCTGCCTTTCTCCACAAGTGCACTTGTGGCTGACAGGCATATCTCCAGAAAACTCAAAAATTTCACAGTCCATGTAAGTCAAGACAGAAGAACACATAGAAAAACATGGACTTTGATAAAACAAGGTAAAATTGTTCAAAGTGTACAAACCAACAAGATGTGTAAAATTCACATCCATTCTTCCTCGGTATTTGAAATCTGGGTCCACACCACTGCAGTGCAAAACTATCTGGGACACACATTCTTCTATGATCTTGTAATACTGAGGTCTGGAACAAGAAACATTCAACAAGACAATGAGAACATGAACAAGTGTTTATGCAACTGGAGGGGCAACTTGAACTCCTACTATATGAATTATACAATTGCCAGTAAAAGTATCACATAAGAGAAGTTTGCATTGAAAAAAGACACAAGGCACTGTAGAACTATTTTCAATTATCAGTTCCACAAAAAACTTTTAAGTTCTTTGAAGTCATGAAGGTACCACACTTGAATAAAGAAAAACTGCTCAACAAGTTAAGAGATTCTTAGGAGGAGGGTGTTAAACTGAAATTCAAGTCTCAGAAATAAGATCTTTTCAATATTAACATTGAGCAGAAAGACAAATAACACATTAGACACAGAGCAGCTTTTCAGGAGTGATTATGAGCTACTCAGTTTAGAGAGACCTTGATTCCTACTCTTACCCCTCCCCAGAAGCCAGGCTGACACTCACCGGACATAGTAATCGTTCCTGATGAGGAGGAAGTGTTGGAGAATGGACAGGAAGTAATTTTCAGAAGAAGTATCTTTCACCATATTATACAGCAGATGAAATACTTCGCTCACATCGGTGCAAACATTGTTAAGGAAATAAACAACCAAAGAACAACAACCACCAAAAAAACAAAAGATAAAAAGCCTCTCCAAATAAAACACCCATACACAGCTCCTGAGACATCTTCTGTGTTGCTCAGGTAAAATCCATAAAATATTTAGTTTTCATTTCCCTTCTGGAATGGGCCAGGCTGCTGATAAACACATTAGTTGATCATTTTGAATTCCCAAAAATTATCATTCCCTGTCATTACCTGGCATGCAAAGCAACAGCATCACTTTATACTCCTCTCATTGATGGTATCCATCTTTATCTGCTTCCCCCTAAAAACTGCAAGCAGTCATTCTGAACGTAGGGCACTTGAAACTTGCTGCTCCACAGCTGGACAAGGAACACACCTCAAGTGCTTCAGAACCTACCAGAAACTTTGTTCCAACCTAGTCATCAAAACCCTTTTTTCTTCAAACTCATGATTTTCCATGGATATAATTTTATATCTTCATGTATTATAAGCTACAGTTTAGCTTAATAAGTGTTATTGATGAAAAATTAATTCAGTTCCAAACAAACTACATTTTACATGCAAATTGAAGCATTTTAAATATTTTTAACCCCAAAAAACAACTGGAAATAAATCTGTTTGACAAAGTCCCCGTGACAAACAAAGTGCACTTGGAGCACTCTAACTTACATTTGATAAAGTTATCAAATGCTACAAGCTCTTACAGCACTTCCACAAAGGATATTCCATCTCAGCTTTGATGTCATTGAGCCGATGTGCCAGTTCAAAGTGATCTTCATCCTTGTTCTCATCAAACACCCTCAGCTGAATGTCAAGCTCATCATTCTCCTTATCTTTCAAGGCCTGTTTTTCAAGGCAGAGGAGATCTTAATTTTTCCTTTTTGAAAGCAAGAAGTCCCCCCCTGCACCATGGCAAAATGCAAGACATGAACCCTTGGAAGAGGAGGGAGCTGGAACTCAGCTGTGTCCTTATAACAAACCTCAGGCACTGAGAAAAACTCCAGGAAAAGAGCAGCAAATAGAGCAGGAATGGGCCACAGAAGAAACAAGAAATCTTCTGATTGAATCAAATAATGGGACACAGTCAGCAGTGTCTGCTCATTAAAGTCAGTTCCTTTAAAGAAACACTGTAATAATTTTTCAAAACATTAATTAAAGTGGACTAAAGAAGCATAAAGAAGATATGCTTATAATTTCTGATTGTGAATTAATCTAGATTGTAGCATTAAAATATCCATAGTACATTGAGAAATACAGAGAAGCAAAACAACAGAACAACAATTAGCACTTGCAGCAGGGGAAAATGTGTTTTTCTTTTAAGAAATATGAGCAATTGTTCTAATACACATAAGAATAAAGTTGTGATGCCTTGTAGGAAACTAAAACAAAAAGAAATTACTTCCCAAGCCATTAGTGTGAATGTACTCCATGCTTTAAATGGAAATTGGCCTGGATTTATCATAATTGGATGCAACCATGTGTGTTCCCAATAAAGCAGAAACTCCTGCCAATTCTAATGTTTCTAAGCAGAGAAGGTTACTCTGAATCTGAGCAGATTAAGATCCCCCTCCTGACTCTTTTTCAACAATTAGCTGTTCAAGATTTTTATAAAAGATTGTTATCACCAAACTTTAATTGCTTTTACACTCATATCCATGTGTTAGCACACTCTTATCAAGTTCTCTATCATGTTTTATTACAATTCAGTTTATTTTCTACCTAACCCTTCACCAATTCTTAAAGTTTAAGCATTTATTGACTCTCTACACAAACTTTCAACAGATAAAACACAAAACTTTAGGAGTTCCTTATGATTTCTGATGTTCCACAGCAAACAAATCCAACAGATCACATTAATCTATCTACATGGTATAAAACCTAAATACATACCCTAAGAAAAATTAACTTCACACATCAGAAACAGTTTCAATCTGAATGTGCTAAAAACTGAAGGGTTTTGTTCCTGACAAACAGTGATGATTCAAAACTTCATACTTTAAAAGCCATAGCAGTACACATTTTGTTCCAGACAAATCTAAACAGGTACTCCAATTTGTCTCATCTTTTTTGAGAAAGTGATGAACACTTTAATTATATATAATTTTGATGTAAGCATCAGAATGGTTTCTTGGTTAAGTGCTACAAATCTATCCCTAAATCACAAATATTCCTGTGTCTGTGCAGCTGCATGAAGACATGCAATCTCAAGGAAAATGGAGGTGTTAATTTGATTTTTCCTTAAAAACTCCCAATCCATTTTCAGCAGGCAGATTAAAGAAAACCACATTTCACACAAAACAACAGGAACAGCACACACAGAGAAAGTTAATCCAAGATTGGTTTCACAGCCAGACTCATATTCATTGCTTGTGCTTTGAGCACATTATGCTAAATTTGACTACCCTAATTTAATTTCTAATATATTGACTTTTTCCAGCTACCATTCTAGTTTATACAGCTAAATTTGTAACTATGCAGACTGAAAGCAGATTTGGATTGATAGTCCCACCCTCCCCACCCCTGTTCTGAGTAAAACAGTTTGGTTCTCTCCAACATTCACACTGTGATCAGTTCCTACACACAAACAACTCACAGGTAATATTTTCTTCAGGCCACAACGTAAAAACTCATTTCTCAAGTGTATCCTGAAATCAAGATCTTCTGGGGATGTCACAAGGGCATTGATGAGCTGCATACAAGCTACCTGTTATGAGAAATATAGAGAACTTTCAGTAAGGAAAGAAGGAAAATCAATACTGTATTTGACAATCCCAGTTTAATTATAAAACCAAATACCAAGAGATGGACATTGTTTTTCATGCAGCACAAATGCAACACTTGGGTTCATTTCAGCAACACCAAATATTGCTCTGTTTCCTTACTGTGATACTTCTATGTCTAAATAGTACCACATGAAGCATCATCACAGAATTATATCACAGAATTGTTTGGCTTGGAAGAGACCCTAAAGTTCATCTCATTCCAATCCCCTGCCATGTGCAGGGACACCTTCCCCTCTCCCAGGCAGCTCCAAGCCCTGTCCAGCCTGGACTTGACCATCTCCAGGGATGGGGCAGCCACAGCTTCTCTGGGCAGCCTGTGCCAGGGCCTCCCCACCCTCACAGGGAAGAGATTGTTCCTACTATTTAATCTAAATGAAACTAGTTATTCCCAAACTACAGTTGCAAACTTCAACCCTTTCTCTTCAGTATTCACTGGTTTGAAAACAAATTGTTTCTACAGTAATTAAAAACTTTAAAGCAAACAACAGAACCACAAGAAAACACCTATACCCAAAAAAAGTCACAGCACCAGGTGTCTTTTCTACTCCTGCACTGCACTTCTGCAAAATGCCTGAAGACTCAGGATTGTGGCTATTGCTTTAGTTGAACAGATGTGAACTTTAATTGATTTACTTGAAATAAGATAGACAATAGAATAATGCCAAAAGTGCTGATCCACGTTAAAAGACTAAAATGGGACTCCAGGGAAATACCCAGTTTGGTAAAAGATGTTAACTGCAAACATCAGTAGCATTAGAGTAGGACAAAAAAAAAATTTAAAAAAATCAATATCTGCAGAGGAAAATGTCAGATAAAAAGCACCCTTCCTGTTTTAATTACATTCACTATTTAGTTTTAATGGAACACCTTATGGAGTCTCAAATTTCTATTAAAAGACCCTTTCAAAGGCAATCCCTTTATAAAGCTGCATCTTCAGATAATGCAGTATCATCATGCTTGCTTGAATGATTCTTGTTATTTTACTACTATGACATGACTTAACAAGCCAAAGTACATGTCCAATCTGAAATTAATAGAGAGAAGAGGTGCCATCTGCTGTGATTGCTTCTGCCAGGAGAGACTCTGGCTTAATGGCTTGTGCTAATACATTACAAGTAAAGAACCATTTTGTCAGAAACAAGTTAATGAGTCTTGCAATTGTACCTTTACTGAGGTATGAGTGAGGTTTTGGGAAGGGGGAGGTTGGCAGGAATGGTGTGTGCTGGGTTTTGTTTGATTTAAATCAACAAGGTCATAAAGTAGGGGACAACTTGAGACTGAATTCTTTGGTGATAGACTATAAAGATTAGAATGTTGTTTATAGAAACTGATTGAACATCATGAACTCATCAGCTCTGAAACAAGAATTGCTGATGGTAAACATGGAATTAGGACAACTAAAGCTGGTACATATTTGATCCAATACTGGAAAAGGGCATCCCTTCCACACAGGGTACCTGCCCTGCCTACATTGTACTTCTCCATATCTATTAGCCATGGCAGCTGAAACACAAATTTTAGCAACACCAAATGTGTCTAAATACTGTATTATGAGAAGGAAATAAGTCCCAGTCATCCTATAATATGATATTCAGCCACTTGGCTGATTCTGTAGGTAGATAATTTCAAGCTCACCAAGTACCACAGTGTTGGTAAGGACACAGCAAAGCCAACTCACCTGCAGCTGTATGAACTCATGGTTCTCCAGCCCTTCAACAATCTGAGAAAAACGTTCCTCCCTGTTGTGCCTCTCAGCAGCAGTTGTTATAGCACCTAAAAGCTTGTCCAGACTAAGAGAAAGACAAACTGTTAAAAAGCAGAGCACAGCCAATTTTCTCATTTTGAAGATAATTGCCTCACTATTTACACAACTCAAGACTTTAGTGCACTGACAGTGTTTGAATACATTGATTTATCTACATAAAACTAAAAACAAACCAAGAACCAAGTCTTAAAAATAGCTACAAGATTAAGATTGAATTAAGGAAAAAAGGTGAATAAATCTCTAAATTATTCTAACATTCAGATAAGAATCAAGAACTAAGGGGGCAAAAATCATTACCTTTGCAAGACCATGCACTAGATATCAGCTGATATGTTTAATATTCAGAAATCCTAATAATTCTCTTGACAGAAATGAAAATGTTTTAATCTATTTATTGCACAGAAGACATGGAGTTTGTACTTATTTATTGAAGGTTAAAATGGGCACTCAGGAACTTAAAGGAAACATATGACAAGGTAAAAATCTCATGGGCAAGTGCTAAATAACTCCAGAACTTGAACTTTCCAAGCTCCAGACATAAATGTAAACATCTCATTCCTGTGATAGAAAAGTGATCTTTTATTTCCATATTATTCTTCTAAACTAATCACAGCTCTTAAGATGTGGTGTGGTTTTCCAACACACTAAGTTCCTCCTCCCCACACTCGCAGCCTCAGCTGTGCCACATACTGAGGCATCTTGTTCTTCAGTGTCTCTCAATCTGGCAGCTTTTCTTGTGAGGATGAAAGTTTACAGTTCCTGATTATTCTCAGAGAAATATGAAATAACATGTTAGCAGCCATTTGTTAACTGTTATGGCTCATTAAGTCTTCTCTTTAGTAAGCAACCTTCTTCCTTTCAGACCTTCCACTTCAGCCATGGTTTGTAGATCTCTGCCCATTTGCTTTTGTCTGATCTAATATTGTTTTAAAGCATCAAAACAGGGGAAAGTCTCTTTTCATTTAAACTACATTAGTAAAGACTTAATAAGTTACATCTGTTTCACTGACAAGTTTTCTCACCTGTGTCCAAACTTACAACTCATGAGCATTAATAAAAAAAAAGAATTGCTTTAATATCTTACTCACAGGTTTTCCTCTCCAACAATGCAGATGGCAGAGAGTATTTTCACTGTCTCAGTCATCATGTGTGGCTGCTTTGGATCAATTGCTCTTGATAACAGCAAGAGACTCCTCTCATCTCCTAGAATCCTTTGCAAACCATACTGAAAGGAACAAAAAGCTTACAGTGAAAAGACTGGATTTGCCTTGGACACCCATCAGCACCTTTGGGCTTCAGGTCCTGAGGAATTCTCACAGCCTCTCCCTCTCCTCTGAAGTTTGGCCACACTGCACTAAATGAAAGACTTTTGCTATGCAGGTTTTGCTATGAATAAAGCAAAATCACAAGCTTAACACACCAACTTGCAGAAAAATTACTCATACTTTGTGAACCAAGTGTAACCCACCTTGGAAACAAATCTGCTACAACTTAACCTAATCCTTTACCCACCACCCACTAACTTAAAAACTGCAGCTAAGAAAATATTAAATCATACTCAATTTAAAAATCAGGTGAAAAGTACATGATATTCAGGTACTGAAATCTGAATTTAGAAAGATATATTTTACTTTCAATTTTCAAGCAATTAATTTCCAAATTCACTCAATTTATACTATCAGCCTCTCTGTCAAATATTCTACTTCCAAATATCAACAGTATTCAACAAAACTAAGAAAAAAAAAGCATATTCAGAAAGGTTTATTATGACTCAACAGAAGTTGCACTAAGTTTAAGAGCCACATTTCCAAACAGGTAACTAACACTGGATATACAAGCTTTCCTTCCTTCTCCAAGATTTAACATCTACATAGACCTTGAACTCAACAAAAAACAACCATGCCAGATGTATTT